>CM056607.1:22854522-23055927 GCA_029721355.1 Tegillarca granosa
CGGTACCCGCTCAAGGGGTAGTAAATATATAACACAAATACCAGTTAAATTTTGATGTGCCAGATGTGTACATTTCGGAAATTCATTCCTCATCAGTGACACTTAGACCAAAAAGTTTCATGGATGAAAAACATAAGCCAAACAAGTTGAAAATAATGAATCAAAAGTTCCAAAATTATATAAATCCAAATCCAGCTAAAGAATGCTTTGCATGAGGGAACAAACCTTAGTTTTAAATAAATTTCAAATTTTAGACAGCTGAAAGTTTTGCTCAATGGTACATTTTCTGACAGCACAAAGAACTGCCTACTGAGTTATGGATACCATCGGGGACTTTTACTCCACCAGCTGCTTGTTATACACCATAAGTTCACTTCACCATCCAATGTTGATTTAAAACAAATAATAAAAATGTAAAATAATAATAATAGTTCTTGAAGGGATAACCTTTCAAAAAATACTTTAAATGTTTGAGATAAAAAGGAGACAAGTGAGATGGAATTCTTCTTAATTACGATTAATACCATTTTTGTCAAAGCTGCTACATGTTCGAGAATGATGGTGATAATTTCAAACTAAAGTTATTGTTATTGGGTATGAAAACAGCCCCCTCCCAGTCCTTTTACCAAAGGTATCTTACTGCAGTGGAATTGATACATGAATATGAGATTTCCCATAAGTGGGCTTATACTGGTTAGCTTAGATCTAGTCAACTTTTTTGAGTGCTCTATTCTGAATTTTCGTATCAAAAAAGACATAATAATAATAATAGTAATAATAATAATAATAATAATAATCGTGTAAAAAGTTAATCAATATTTGAAAGGTGAAGTTTGCAATCAGCATTTATAATATTACATATACAGTATAACATGTCTTTTAATATTTATATTCATGAAAAGAGAGGGGTCAGTGGAAAGTGAATATTTTTTTAAAAGAAAGAGATGGGGTCAGCATTAACTGATATTTGAGAGAGAGAGAGAGAGAGAGAGAGAGAGAGAGAGAGAGAGAGAGAGAGAGAGAGAAAGAGAGAGTTTATATGATTATGTATATTCAGACAGAGAGAGAGAGAGAGAGAGAGAGAGAGAGAGAGAATGAGCGTGAATCTAAATTTGATGCTAATTAATTAAATTGAAATTACAAGATATTTTATCATTAAAATTTTCATTACTTATCAGCTCTCACTGGGAATCGAACCCTGGTCCCTCAAGTTAGGAGTCCATCACCTTACCTATGTAGCTATGGAAGAGATAATACTGAAGTTGATAATGATAAATATTACCCTAACCATATGCAAATGAGATCACGTGACTGAAAGAAGTGGGACATTTTCATTTATTTGTGAAAAATTTTCTTTTATTCCTTTTAAAATATCTCTGACAACAATAGGATCAAATTAATTTTTATCTACTCATTTTTATAAAAATTTCATATATTTAATTACTCGTCATCATTTTTATCTATATATAGAATTTCAATTGCATTAGATATACTATGTGTTAATAGAAATGCATTCAAAAAATACCTGTAATATATAAGTATCTCTAACATCAGTCAGCAAGATGGAATTTGATGATCAAGTGTATTAACAACTTAATTAATTATTTTGATGACATCTGTTATTTCTAACCCCTTTTACTTGAAATTATCATTATTTATATGCTGTAATTAGAAATTTAATTGATACAAAAGAAGCAGTACGTTAACTATACAAACAGCTTTTGAATTAAATTATTGGCCATAATATCCCAAAAATATTAATAAATTAATTAATAAAAAATAAATAAATAAATAAGTAAGGTCTTTCTGAGTACTAGTATCATTCAGAAACTTCTAGTGTGTGGGGGGATTACCTATTTTTCACTGTCAAGTTGCAAATTAAATACCCAAAGAGATAATATTCAGAAATTGAATTTGTATAAAAGGATAGATTTTTTTTAATTTCTTTTACAGGCAAGTCTAGAATTCAATGAACAAGAGAGAGAGAGAGAGAGAGAGAGAGAGAGAGAGAGAGAGAGAGAGAGAGAGAGAGAGAGAGAGAGAGTATCCTCTTGTGTTTCAGAGAGAGGGGGTCAGCAGAAAACGAATGAGAGAGAGAGAGAGAGATCGGGAACTGAATACATTGAGGGAAAGAGATATAGAGATAGAGGAAGCTCAACAGAAACTTGATATTTTAAAGAAAGAGAGAAGGGGTCAGCGGAAACTGAATATTTGAGAGAGAGAGAGAGAGAGAGAGAGAGAGAGAGAGAGAGAGAGAGAGAGAGAGAGAGAGAGAGAGAGAGAGAGAGAGAGAGAGAGAGAGGGGGAACTGAATACATTAAGGAAAAGAAAGATGTAGATAGAGGAAGCTCAGCAGAAACTGAATATTTTAAAGATGGATCTTTATGCTTAATTTGCATCTATGGATAACGCTACCCCCCAAAAGAAAATGAAATGAAATAAAAAAATAAAATAAAATAAAATAAAATAAAATAAAATAAAATAAAATAAAATAAAATAAAATAAAATAAAATAAAATAAAATAAAATAAAATGAAATGAATTAAATTAAATTACATTGAATTAAATAAATAAATAAAATAAATTAAATAAAAAAATAAATAAAATAAATACGATAAATAAATAAATAAATAAAATAAATACGATAAAATAAAATGAAATGAAATAAAATAAATCAAAATAAAATGAAATAAAATAAATAAAATGAAATAAAATAATAAGATATATGACATGCTTAGAACATAATTTTGTGATTACTTTTATTTCTTTAGTTAATGTATGTTTTAATAATTTAATATTAAAATTGTCTTTTAAAATTACTTCCGAAAATACACTTTTATTTCTAACACCCAGGGTTAGGTAATCATTTTAACATGTTATTTGACTTAATAGTGATCTCCTACTCCTACCTAGATAAGAAACTGCACATCAAAATCAAAAACCGCTCGTGAAATCACCTGGGATTTATAATCAAATAAGTACCGCTGTATACAATTAAATAATACCATTAATTTCTTTATGCTCACTGTCAATCTGATTAAAACACGGGTTGCTTACATGTACTGTGAAAATTGCACATTTGTCATCTAATTCATTTATGAATAAGGAAACAAGTATTATAATGAAACAACATATGGCTCTTCATCAAAAACTTAGAAAACGTAGAAATTAGAATTTAGACAGGCGTTATCTATGTCCCCTGTGTCATATAAACTATAAAATTATAAATATACTAAAAACAAATCATACTTTTTAACTGAATGAATGTAATCGCTATCGTTCCGTTAATAATTGGGAAAAAAATGAGTTTTTATGAAACATCTTTAAGGATCCTCAAAGCCTCC
Organism: Tegillarca granosa; assembly: GCA_029721355.1. Classification (NCBI taxonomy): domain Eukaryota; kingdom Metazoa; phylum Mollusca; class Bivalvia; order Arcoida; family Arcidae; genus Tegillarca; species Tegillarca granosa. Next base: position 22,857,866 of record CM056607.1, read on the forward strand.
TTAAAGATTCTTAAAGGTGTCCTTAAAGAGTCCTTTAAGGTTCATTAAAGGTCCTTAAAGATGGGATGGCTTTAAGGAGTTTTTAAGGATCTTTAAGGGCATATGTAAGTATCTTTAAGGATCCCGAAAGATCCTTAAAGGAGGGAGTTGGTCTTGTGATAATAAGATATTATAAGATATATGACATGCTTAGAACATTATTATGCAAATTAATTTGATGTATGTAAGACTATGTATGTTTTAATATTTCAATATTCAAATTGTCTCTTAAAATCACCTTCGAAAACACACTTATTTCCATCACCCAGAGTTTAGGGTTAGGTAATCATTTTAACTTGTTATTTGTCTTGATAGTGACCTCCTGTCTAGATAAGAAAAGCACGCCTAAGTCAAAAGCCGCATATGAAATCACCTGCCAATTATAATCAAACAAGTACCGCTGTATACAATTAATAAATACCGTTCATTACTTTATACGTAAAGTAAACATTCATGAATTTAGAAACAGGTATTATTCGGAAACCACTCACAGCTCCTTTACACAAACTTAATGTAGAAAAAAGTTTATACCCATACATCTAGAATTTATTCAGGCGATATCAATTTTTCCTATGTCGTGTTAACTATACAAATTCAAAATATACCAAAAAACTAACCAAACCTTAAACTGAATGAATGTAGGTCCCATTGTTCCTGTAATAATGAAAAATATTTACAATTTTTATAAAACATCTTTAAGAATCTTTATGGACATCCTTATAGATCTTTAAAATTTCAGTTCCATTAAGGATCTTTAAGGATCCCTTATAGGCCAGGGGTGACCTAATTAAATATCCGTACGGACAGCAATTATCTAATGGTCAAAAAGGCGTGACTAAGATAACCAGTTTTAAACATAGATTCAAATAAAACATTATAAATAAAGCAATATGGTTTAAATATTGTTTACACGTGAAATAAAGAAATGACTAACATGTGAAATATAATATCCAAGCCCACTGTATTAATATTGCAGTTATTTCCAAATGTATATTTTTGTATGTACACTGTGTAGAATACGTAATTATATATATATATATTTTTGGAATTTTACTTTTTTTCTACCATGAGGTCATGGAGAGAACGAGAATGGCGCAAATTTAATGAAGTGCTTTACAATCTTTCAAAAATATACGAAAAACACGAGTGTTTTTCTGGATGGCACTTAAATTTACTTGTTTACCAACTCTCCGTGGCTGGATGCACATCATTTGATAGAACAGCAATTGGATCCGACAGAACCGTAACTCCGCCCACTCTGATGTATCTTGACGTGATTGACGTGAGCTCCACCCTACACGTCTCCAGGTGACGGAAAAATAAATATAATCTCTCAGCTTATCGTAAATATTTTATTTCACTTAAAGGATTATCAATGGTAAGAGTCACATTTTCATATTAAATTAAACGAACAACTATTAAATGTTGAATTTGTAAGCATTTGATGGCTGAATGGAAGACAACGAAAAACCCAACTGCGGATTTATAATTTGTGAGCTTTGGCCAGACTGCGTCACAGTGTTGTCTGGGTAATGTGTATTGGGAGTTATGTATTCATACGCCAGTCAGAATTGGATAGCGTGCGCGATTCTCTCCATGAAGTTATGGAGATAGTCAGGAAGATATATATATATTTAATGCTTTTAAATATGAATATATAGACAAATAATAAAATAAATAAATAAATAAAATAGTCAAAATAAAAAAAACATAAAGTTGGTTTCAACAATGTCATGAAAGTTTATGAATGCCATGAATGTTCTGTTAACGTCTTGGTCTTTGAAATAAACTGTTAACAAAATTTTTCCATATATTTTCACGAAATTTTCGCTGACTTCCTGGGGCCCTGGGATCTCTAGCTTTCCAGACTGATGTAAAATGTCTGTCCACATTTTCATTCCACATGCAAACAGAAAGCTGTGACCTTGATCTAAAGTGGTCATCTGTAAAAGCTATTCTTTTATCTTGAAAAACATTCATGACATTGTTGAAACTTTCAACATAAAATGTGTCTTTAGTCAACTAAATCTTCTGGGTATTTATAAATAAGAGTCCTCAATGGCCTGTCTCAGCAATTTTTCAACTATTTTGTCGGTGATAATTATCCGTTATATTTTGGAATCTTTTTTGCAACTAGAATTTTCAGTACTACATTTTTGTAGTGATTTATGATATTAATTAAATTGTTTCTTAAAACTTGAGGATCATTATTACAGTTTTTATACACCAATGGAAATGAGTAACAATAGGTTCTATTTTATCTGATAATTGTTCAGACCATGATATTCCTTTATATTTTAAGGGCCCAGAACTTATAAACTGCATTTTTGGTTTTATTTTTTTACAGCATGTCAGGTGTCATTTTGGTTTAAGGTTTCCTCTGCTTATGGGCTGGATTTTATAAATTTAACTGCTTCATTCCTGTCATAAGTGTGAGTTTTGACATTCACGGTTTCACTTTCTAATTTTTCATACAGTTTAGTTGTCCCAATAATTTCATGTCTTTGTGATACGTTGTCATCTGTAATGTGAATACAGTCAATCACTTTATGAGTCTCCTCCTTTATGAAGTCAAAAAACATGTTTAAATGATTACCTAACCCTGAACTCCCGGTGTTGGAAATAAAAGTGTGTTTTCGGAAGTGATTTTAACAGACAGTTTTAATATTAAAATATTTAAACATAAGTTAACTAAAGAAATAAAAGTAATTGCAAAACAATGTTCTAAGCATGTCATATATCTTATTATTTTATTTCATTTTATTTTATTTTATTGTATTTATTATTTTTGGAAGGGTGATAGTGTTATGCATAGATGCAAATAAAGCATGAGAGAGAGAGAGAGAGAGAGAGAGAGAGAGAGAGAGAGAGAGAGAGAGAGAGAGAGAGAGTTTATATGATTATGTATATTTTAGTGTCTTTGAATTGACATATGTGGAACTGACAAATGATGATATCGGAATTTGAATAATTTCAATTCCTAATGAAAAAGAATTGGTAGAATAAATATTCTCCTCTCTCTCGAAATATTCATAATCATATAATCTCTCTCTCTCTCTCTCTCTCTCTCTCTCTCTCTCTCTCTCTCTCTCTCTCTCTCTACTAGATTGACAAGGAAAGACCATATTTATTTATTTATCTTTTATTTATTTATTATATTATATTATATTATATTATATTATATTATATTATATTATATTATATTATATTATATTATATTATATTATATTATATTATATTATATTATATTATATTATATTATATTATATTATATTATATTATATTATATTATATATTATTTATTATATATTTTGGACATTATGGGCAATAATTTAATATAAAAGATGTTTGTATCGTTAACATACTGCTTCTTCTGTATCAATTACATCTCTAATTATTACATATAAATACTAAGTAATAATAATTTTCAAGTAAAAGGAGTTAGAAAGAACAGATGTCACCAACCTAATTAATTAAGTGATTGATACACTTGATCATCAAACACCATCTTGCTGATTGATGTTAGATATACAAGTATATTACAGGTAAATTTTGGAATGCATTTCTATCATCACATATTTAATATATATAACATAAATACCAGATAAATTTTGACATGCCAGATGTGCACATTTTAGAAATTCATTCCCCATCATTGACACTTAGACCGAAAAGTTAATGCAATTACAATTCTATATATAGATAAAAATAATGACTGCAGCAAATTATATATATATTTTTTTTATAAAAATAAATAAATAAAATTAATTTGATCCTTATGTTGTAAGAGATATTTTAAAAGAAATAAAAATTTTTTTTTACAAATAAATGAAAAATGTCCCACTTGCTTTCGTTCAGTCACGTGATCTCATTTGCATATTGTTAGGGACATATTTTATTAGTATCATTTCTTCCATAGCTACATAGGTAAGGTGATGTACTCATAACTTGAGGGACCAGGGTTCGATTGCCAGTGAGAGCGGATTACAAATAAAGAGTTTAATGATAAAATTTCTTGTAATTTCAGTTTAATTAACATCCAATGAAATCTAAAGAATGTAATAAATAAATAAATAAAATCAAAAACTTGAGATTAAAAATTATTAAAAAAGAAAAATTTATTATTACTTTATTTTTTCAAAATTAATACATGCAATAGTTTTTTTTTCAAATTAAATTTTAAAAAAGATAATAATAAAAATAATATTTCATTGCTTTTTTTAAAAAAAGGAACAATATAATTTTTTCCTTAAAGATCCTTAAAGCCTCCTTAAAGATCCTTAAAATTTCAGTTCCATTAATGATCCATCATTAATGATCCATCAGGAGTCCTTAAAGACTCCTAAAAGGCATATTTAAGATCCTTAAAGCCCCCTTAAAGGTCCTTAAAGAGACATTAAAGACAGCTTTAAGGAGACTTTAAGGATCCTTAAAGATGCCTTTTCATCATGTGTCTATTAATGCCATCCAAATTTTGCATAGATTCATTAAATTCAGAAGAAATTGAGTCTTCATGTCTATTGTTAAACTTTTCACGGTTAGATTAATTAATTAATCCAATTCCAGAAAATGAACAAAATCTTGTGTAATGCAATGGCAACATACCACTACAATCAAAATCATTATTTATTTTTTTCATTAATGAAATATTTTCCATTTGGTAAATATTGTGAAGACGACCATGAATATTTATGTGGCTCTGCTGATAAAAATTGTAATTTTAGTGACAATCCCTTGTGAATGTCCCTTGATACTTTTAGGTTGTCATTACAAATTTTACTACGAGCATTTGCAATGTGAACAAGTTTCATGAGTGATGTCTGTGCAATAATGAATAATTTTTGATTGACATTCTGCTTTTTAACTTTAAAATATGAAAAACCAATATTATGTCAAGCTTGGTTTCCTTGGCAGTTTGCTTCAATCCATTTATCTAGAACTGTTTCCAGGATTTCCCGGTTGTTTACTGGCCGATTACTTAATCGTACAAGTCTATCCCTAACCTTTTGCATTGTATCCATTATCATTTGTTTATTTGTTTCATCTGCTGGTATTTCCAATTAAAAAGAAGGTGGTCTTGAAACTTTTCTTAATTTTTATAGATTTTTCTGCCATTGCAAAATAATTTGTTACAAAATAAAATTCATATTCTCGTCGCTAATTGCTAGATATAAACTAAAATACAGTACAGTGAGTAAGGAACATAAAAAAAGATGGTAAGATCCAAGTCATGGAGGATCTGATGCCCTTATTATGTAAGAGAGCTGTTTGTAAAAAAAAAAAACAACTACATTTTAGTCCATTTATTGAACTTTTAAAAGGAAAATGTTTTCATAAGCATTTAATACATCCAAAAAAGTTTTTGAGCTTTTTAAATTGTTGCTTTTTAGAAGAACAAACCATTTCGGTAGGAACCTCGTTTACCCATTTTTTCTTAAGATAGAACCCACCATCAACACACCTTTCCCCTGGAAATTTCAGCAAATGAAAATAATTCCCACCAAAATGTTGAACTTCAGAAGGTTACTCAAGGGACATTAAGACATTCAATTTTCATTTAAAATAAGTCCAAAACTGCAAGCAAATGGTAGTTTTGAACAATTTTTAAGCACATTATTTTAAAATATATTTATGGTTTAATTTTTAATTTTAATTTTAACTCAAAATATCATTTTAAATGTATTTAACACAAAATGAAGAAACTTCATGAATTTAGAAATACCCACTTTTTTCTTGCGGGCATACATAAATGTCATATAACTGACCATTTAGTCAAATTGAACTTTAACTTATTGAAAACCTTTGATTCAAATACACATACATAATGGATGAAACTTCAAGTGAGGAAACATTTATATTACATTTAAAAGTGGATAATTTACAGAAGGAAACTATTTTTCAAATGTTTTGTCATTACAATTGGGATTTCATTCATTTACCTAAGGAGAAAGTAAATATATAATCAAAACAAACCCAAACTCTTACAATTGAGGATTTTCCTCAGGAAGTTACTGAAACACCTGCAGATACTGATGTACAAGATAGTGAAATTTTACAAGTTAATAAATTCCGTTTACAGCAAAATGAACAGAAACCAGAATGTCAATATTGTTAATCCAAGCCTTGCATTACAAATGAAAACAATAAATAATTATGGTGGGAGGATGAACCCCTGCCCCCCAGAGATAATAACAACAAAAAAAGAAGAAAAAGATACAGATTTTTTTTGGACAATGTTGTTACATAGAGAAGTTTGGGATGACGAAAGATATAAAAAAAGAAAATCTTTATCCATAAATAATGATCCACAGAGGAAGCAGTTTGTATGGCATAAACGTGATATTATGCCTCTGTTTATATTGAAATAAGTAACATATTGGTTTCCTAACCCTGAGGGTAAACCATTTATGGGACACATGTGGGAATAAATGTGTAAATACTTGTGTTTATAAAGTAATAACTTGAATAACTTCTATATTTTTAAATGTAGCATTTTCTACATATACTGGGTATTTATAGTAACTGGGAATATCAAAATACCGGTAAGATGATTCTAAATTTATTTAATTACAAAAGGTCTTTATTTTCGGCTCCACCCATGACTGTCAATCAGCGTATTTTGAATTTGAAAATCATCTAGTTTCATATTTTCTTTTGACAATATCCAAAACAATATATAATAATATTTTTTAAATTTAGCATTTTTCTATTCTTGGTGTTGAAGGCAAGTTACTTAACAAAATGGAGAATATCTGTCAAGTGATAACACTAAATTTAAAAAAAAAAATTGGCTGACTCCTGAATGTGTTAAAAAACTGTACAAATCTGTGCTTCTCAGCCATTGGTTTTCTTTTATAGTTGAGCCCCGGCCTTTAAAGATCCTTAAAGGTGAGCTTAAAGATCCTTAAAGGAGGGGGTTGGTCTTGTGTAAAGCCGAAATGGCTTGATAGGTTTTTGTATTCTTAATTCATATAAAGTCACCCTGGTGGTGAAAATGTCACGGGTTTAACAATCTGTGAGGCCGTTGCAACTATCTTACGAGAAATGGACTGCTCGAAAACTAGCTAACATGGGTTTAACTTCTCAGCCACTTTTAAGGTCATCTATCCCTGGTTAGCTGGTAGCCGAGACATGGCTGTCTAGGGACAGAATGAGCTGACAAACTTCCAACTGTCGAGAGACCGGGACATGGATAAAATTTCTACAACTAGCTATCGATTTTTCGATTTTTCGATCGCCTTGTAGCCTAGTCTCAGTTCGTTTTTGTTAGCTAGGTGTAATGCTTTCGACTAAGCTGTGGAGTTTGATCATTGAAATTTAAAATGTACATTCGACAAATGTGGGTATATGGAAATCCAAGTTTTTGATATAGAAATTATTATAACTCGAAATGCAGCCACCAAGCATATATTGTTTTAGAGTAAGAGAAATTTCCGGTCATAATCTAGTATTAAGTTTGTTTATTAATTTTTTTTATTATTTATTTTTTTATTTTTTTTTATTTATTTATTTATTTATTTTTTTTTTTTTTTGCTGATTGTGGTTATTAAACATTTTATAAATTAATGTATCACTGAAAGACTCTTGCGATTTTCAGAATAATAAAGAACTATGAAAGATGTTTTAAGGATTTCCCCTGGTTCTAAGACAATCATTTGTTGAAAAATAAATATTTTGTTTAAACTACTTTTACCATTTTGCACCCTATTCGCTGAATTCTCCATATATTTAAATTATGTATCTTACTTTGGAAATAACTTTAAAAAATAAAAAAAATGTCCAATAACTTACAATAAATATATATGGGCAATGGTTTGTTTTCTCTGAGTTCTCTGGATTCCTAACCATCTAATGACTGACCCGTTTCGATATCTCAATATGTATAAAATTCTTGAAGAGTGTAAAAAATATTACTGTAGTCTATTGTCCGATATTACATTTAAATAACTGAAATAACTGTAAAAAAGTTTCGATATGGGTACCATTACACACACACACACACACACACAGATATATATATATATATATATATATATAAATATATATATATATATATATATATATATATATATATATATATATATATATATATATAATGAAATCTCTTAGTCAAAGGTTCTCAGGATAAAAATGTTGTGTTGGTTACAAAAGTGTCTTTAAAAATATCATACTTTATTGATATAAATAAATATATACTGTAAAACGTGAAATTTCAGCGGCAGTTTTATTTTAGCGCAATTGGAGGAAGAATTCAAGCACTTAAATAAAACTGTCGCTTGGTTTTACAAGGCTTACTACTAACGAACAAATCTAACTTTCCCTGAAACGGTTTGTGATAATGTTTGACTGTTATTATTGTTGAATTTTATACCTCTTTCCATTATATTATCAATATCACTCAATAATATAATTGATCAAGGGAAAAAAATCACATTTAATCACTGGAAAGCTGCATCGATCTACACATACATTAAAATAACAAGAAGTTTTTTCAATAAGTCCAAATTGTTTGGTTTAATTAACAAGACTAACAAGAAAAAATTTACGAGACTAATAGTCATAATTCGTGTCAAAGCGTTAGACCGGGTATAGAAGGAACTCTGGTGTTTCGGTCGAAAGAACGTCGATCTTGTTTTTCAAATACGCTGGTATTATTCACTATTAAGGCTACATTTACTATTTTCGTTTATTGTTTATCATCTTGCTAGTGCCCAGAAGATTCAGATGAAATTCAAATTTTTCAAGAGTTAACTTTTATATTTTGCTCTAACGAATACAAAATGCATTTGGAAACAATTGCAAAACTGATTACACACACACAAACAAACACACACACACACACATATATATATATCTACAGTAAAACTTCGATCGCTCGAACGTCGTTGCCTCGAATACCCCGGATAACTCGAAGTCATTTGTTGGTCCCGACCAATTTCCTTTTATATCCTATGTAAATAAACCTCTATGGCTCGAACTTCGTTAACTCGAATACCCCCGCTCGCTCGAACAATAAATATTTTTCAAAAGTATAAAGTTAACGAAAATTCAACTTCTTTCGCTCGAATACAGTTTTTGCCAGAAGGACATGTGGTCCTGGTCATTGTAAACAAAACACAAGCTGAAGCCATTTTACAGATTTCATCAGAGTAATAGAGTGGAACGAAATGATCAATCTAGACAGTTACCCAAAATTAATTAATTAATTATTGATTAACCTACTTAGAAAATGTCGATATGCTCAGTTCTTTAATCTCTTAATCCGATTACGACTAGCGGAAGTGTTTGAACACTATTTTTAAAACACCTCAGTCGCTCGTGCCTTATAATTGCACATCAGGATTCTGTAATTTACATGCCCTCGGAATATGTATAGTAACGTGTATTATCATTATTTCCCGTGATTAAAACGATCGGTAATGATTGTGTTTTGTATTGTTTTTCATTTAAGTATTACATGTGCAACAAAGAATAAAGTAAGTTTATTTTGTATCATAACCTGTTGAAATTAAAATAAAGTGTCATAATCTAACCCCGTAACCATATAACATCATACGGCAGACTGCAGGTCAACATGTAATTTGAAATAAATTTTGTATTCTAATTGAGATATGTTATTATTTTTTATTCTATTATTTTTTTAAAAATATTTCGCGATAAATAATGGTATTTTAATTCGGACTTTTCATATTATAACCTTTTAGTTTATTTACATCTAAAACAAATTTAAAGATTCTTCAACGGTCGGTAAACATAAGAACGTAAACCTCCAATCATATCTCGATGTTCGATCGCTCGAACCCCCCGATGGCTCGAATATTTAGTTGAAGTCCCTAAATTGTCTTATTTATTTATTTATGTGTTTGTTTGTTTGTTTCTTTATTTAATTAAAAAGTTTAATTAAAATTAACTTCAAATTTGTTTACAATATTCAGTTATATACTTCCAAGTTTTAAAACAATATGTAAACCTAATCAAGATGAAGTATCAATTGTGATTAAATCCTTCAAAACTATTGTTGACTAGCCTTTTATTTATCTTTAAAATTACCAATTTACACAGATATAATGATTTTAACGTAATGGTTATGGCGTCTTGTCAATAATAATTCCCCTTCTGGTTTTCGTTGATTTCCATTGGTTAATTCTCCTGTGTCACAAATCAGGAAGTGTAATTTTAGTATTTTATTGAAAATATATGTATTGTATCATAGAAGATAAAATACTTTGCAGTGCTACTGAACTTTTTAAAATGTGTAAGTAATATGATAAATAATTCTATGTATTTTAGTTCACCTGAGCTGGAAGCTCCGATGAGCTATTGCTATCAATCTTCATTCTTTGTCCGTCAGGCGTCGTCCTTTCCCATTGTCCGTCGTCCTTCGTGCGTAACCTTTTAACATTTTAATCTTCTCCCCCAAACCCACTAACCAATTTAGTGAAAATCGGTTACCATCTTGCCTGGGTAAAGGTCTTTCAGATTTCCCAAACAAAGGAATTATGCCTCTTAGGGGCCGATAAAGGAGAAATAAAGTAAAATATTTTTGTACGTCTTGGGGGCCGATAAAGGAGAAATAAAGTAAAATATTTTTTGTACAAGAAACGTACCTTAGTTATTTCGTGTATAATTTTCTTAATAACCTAGTTTGAAATTTGCACAAATGGTAGCATGAGGGTAAGTTCGTGAAATTACAAGGCATTTATTTGTCAATATATCTTGAAAACTATAAGCTTTTTGTAAGTCATGTATATTACAATATTGTAGGTTTTGATACAATAATCATTGAAAGTAATATGTTAATAGGTCAAGGTTAGAGCTGCATAAGAAAATGTAATTGCTAGTCACCTTGAAAACTATTATCTTTTTGTGTAGGCATGTAATTAAAAATGTTAGTATTGACACGACGTTTATTTTGATATATGATTTAAAATCACACCTTCAACGGTCAAGCTCATAGCAGCATATGAACACTGAAGTCGTTAATTATCTTTAATACTATTACCTTTTTGTAGATGCATGTATATAAGAATATATTAGGTGATTATATGTTGATAATTTTGATACATTATTGAAGGGCATATGTTGAAAGATCAAGAACGCATAAGAAGACTTAAATTACTAATTTTGTTACAAACTATTAACTTTTTGCAAAAAATGAGAAATGTACTTAGAAATTGGCAAAAAGAAATATAAATGTACTGATATTTAAATGGTAATTTATACCTAAATTTAAATCAACCTGAACCTGTAAACTTATATTTCGTCTCATATCCTTCTCTTAAATTTCAATTTTTTGTTATTAGTCATTTTACTTCCTTAGGCTTTTGTTAGACACGGTTAAATTTAGACGCAATTCGTTTTTTAGATTGTCAACTGATCTAGCTGAAAAATACTAGTGTCATAATTTGTAAGCGCCTTAAGTGTAGCTTTAGACTTTTCTTAATGGTGCATAACAATTTGTATTTATTTTTTATTTTTATATATTAATTGTGTGTGTGTGTGTGTGAAAGTTTAGACATTAATATTCCTGTTGTACTAAAATATAGCTTCATCACAAAAGAGAGGTAAAATGATCTCATAAGCAATTAAAACAAGTACACAAATATTTTACTCACCACACTGTTCTATTTATTTGAAAAGGAATTGTTTGAAATATAATCTCCTTATTAACCTAAAATTGTCAAAAAATAAACAAAAAATGGTGAAATCGGGTGATAAAATAATAATAACAATTATAAAACTTAATTTCAAAATATAATTGTCAAGAACATGAAAAACATTTAAACACCAGATTAATGTCACTTTTAATAAAGTGATGTCGCAAAGGATGTAGGAATAGAAAAAATAAATAACACCAGAGCTATTATAACGATGAGTGTGCAAAGTACGGCAAGGCTCTAAAATTCTCTATGAATTAATGAAAGGTTACAATTTAATGGTCAAAGAAAAAATATATAAAGCAAAGATTATTGAATAAGGATTTCATTTTAAACTATTGTGAACAAATTCTGTGCCATCGCAATCAGTGTAAGTTTTACAAGTGTTTTTAGCTCACCTGACCAAAGGTCAAGTAAGCTTATGGCATAGCGCAACGTGTGTATGTGCATGATTGCGTGTGTAACTGTGTGCGTGTGTGCGTCGTTAACACACAATTTCGACTTCTCCTGGATAGATTTTTATGAGACTTGGCCAGAAGCATGTCTTGGTCGGTGCAATTCAGAGTTGTTCGTTGCGTTGCCATGGCTATCAAATTAGGTCGTAGTGACCTAGGAGTGCAAAAATCTTCTTCTCCAAAACCGATGATGGGAGAAAAAATTTGATGTGATATTTGGCTTCTCTATCTTAAGCATATAGTTTGTTCATTTCGTGAAATTTGGTCGAAAAAAGGAGTACGCGTTTTTGCGTTTAATTTTAAAAATTTCGTAAAATTATTCTAACTTGACTATTTGAACAGATATTGGGGTTTTCGGCTTTGACTTTTTTTAAAATATCCTTTAAAATGGGGTTAAGGTCAAAGTTCAAGGTCATGACCTAGTTTGTAATTTTGCAGTTTTAGGCTATTTTCTTTCAAAATTTTAAATATATATAATATCTTAAACATTGTTACAATGTACAACATGACCAAATTTTAAACGATACAAAGTTTCGTAACTATATGATGATGCATGTAGGGGTTGTTACCCCTGAAATGTTATTTTTGCTCATAAAAATTAAAATTGTGCATTATCTTGAAAACTTTTTGCAAATGCAGAATATTGTGATATTGACATGACAATCAATTTGATATATGCCTCAAGGTCATACGTTCAAAGATCAGGGTCATAGGTGCATAAAAAGACTAAAATGTTTATTATCTTGGAAACTATTAACTTTTTGTATAGGCATGTATATTAGAATCTTGTAGGATTGATAAAGCGATCATTCTGATGTATGAATCAAGGTTTTACTTTCAAAGGTTAAGGTCATAGATGCACAGGAAGACTCAAATTCTTAATTATCTTCAAAACTATTAACTTTTTGCATAGACATATATGTTAGAATATTGTAGGTATTGACATGACGATCACTTTGATATATGACTAAAGGTCATACGTTTGAAGGTCAAGGTCACAGGTGCAATTAAAAGATTGAAATTGTTTATAATCTTGAAAACTATTAACTTTTTGTATTGGCATGTATACTGGAATATTGTAGGAATCGATATGGCGATCATTCTGATATAAGATTTAAGATCTTACATTTAAAGGTCAAGGTTATACATGCACAAGAAGACTCAAATTGTTTATTATCATGAAAACTATTAAAATTTTGTATGGGCATGTACAGTAAAACTTGTAATAGCGTCCACCTCAATATAGCGTCACCTGTCTATGGCGACCGGTATCCCCAATTGATTTACTATATAACAGCCCTCCATATAGCGTCCACCTGCCTAATGCGTTTAGCGTCCACCCATTTCAGTCCAAATGACAATGTGTTTTGTATATAACGATCGATTTTGACAGTTAAAGGGAAGCAACTCGTATCAAACTTGTCAATCGTAATTTCCGGAAACTCTGTCACTGAATGTATACAAACGTCTTTGAAGCGCCGACAAAGTGTGCAATGACATTGATGATATGGATAAACAGCATGGCTAATTATTTTAATTAGCAAGTTACTGTCCAGTGGAGATAATTAGTGCACGCTTCAGCGTGAAATGTGAATCAACTAGGGACAGAGAAATCGCTGATGTTTTGATAGAAATGACTCAGTTTGGACACTTTAGTCGTGTCAAAATGTCGGCACTGTACGTAAATAAAATCAAGGTTAGACAAAAACTATCATTATTATTATAATTATTATTAAAATAGTTTGTCAGATATACATGTTTTGAATTTGAGTGCATTTAATATCAATTCTAAGATGTCGAATTTCCGGCCGACACGAAAGGCCTTAACTTTAGAGCAACGTGTTGAAGCGATCAGGTACTTGCATAATTTTTGTCTTCAGTGTATTTCCATTACCAGAATTTGAATAGAATTTATAATTGTAAAATTAATATAATGTTACTGGACGTATGCTACAAAAACAGACATTGCGCTTTGTAAATTATTTTAATAAGACAGACTTTAAGGCTTCCAATGGTTTGTTGAACTCTTTCTTAAACTTCATTATGTCGTTTTTGGTGTGATGAGTGGAGAATCCGGTAAAGTGGATAAAAATGTAGTTAGTGAGTTGAAATCAAAATTACCTGAGTTGTGTAAGGATTATAATCCTATTGACATTTATAACATGGATGAATCCGGATTGGTTTTTAGAGACACTGTAAACAAAACTTTTCATGTCAAGGGTGATGACTGCAAAGGTGGTAAACGTTCCAAAGAAAGGATTACAATTTCACTTTGTTCAAACATGCTTGGTGAGAAAGAAAACAATTTAGTCATTGGCAAAATTTCAAAACCTAGGTGCTTCAGGAACATTCAACATCTAATTTACCAGTGTCATACTGCAGTAATAAGAAAGCCTGAATGACTTCAGCTATTTTTGAAGATGGGTTGAAATCATTTGACAGAAAGATGCGGAGACAAGGTCGTCATGTGATACTTTTTTGGATAATGCTTCTTCACATCCAAAGTTAACTTATAGAAATGTCAAGTTGTGTTTTTGCCACCCAATACAACATCAAGGGTTCAGCCGATAGATACAGGTATCATACGGACAGTGAAACTTAATTTCCGTAAAAAACAATTACAGTATGTACTTAGAGAAATGGACAAAAAGACAATGACAGGTACACAGTTACTCAAGGAAATAATTATTCTTGATGCCATATATTGGGTAAACATCGCCTATTTTTTTCTACTACTTGCATCTGATGCTTAACAGTAAGTTCCAGAAACGGGAATTGCAATCCTTTTTCGATAATCAGTCTAAGCAATTGTGTACATAACACATTTTTTATTATTAAGACATTAAAATGTAAAAATAAATATTAAAAAAACCACACAAGAAAAGAAGAGCGAACAGTAAATTGTTATCCTTTATTTCATACGTTATTTACCATTTCAATTGCTAAAATTGAAATTTGAGAACCTAAAGCGGAAAGGGGTTAAAATTTGAATAATTAATTACCCGGGTTACAACGTGTTGTTGTGTTGTTTAATATATATATATATTATATTCTTATTGCTGTTTCTTTATATCTTTATAAAACAAAGGTTTCTCTCTCTGCGCCGATACTATTTCATACATTTATGAATCCTCTTAATGAAATATCACATTATATAATGACGACAAAATGCGAGAATATTTCTCAGTTTGCGTGCCACTTGTCTGTGGTGTCTATAGGCAATACAGTTTCCTTGACCATCCATGTACTAACCACATTGATAGAAGAATAAAACCTTAAAATTTGACAAGGCATAAACTCTCTCTCTCTCTCTCTCTCTCTCTCTCTCTCTCTCTCTCTCTCTCTCTCTCTCTCTCTCTCTGAATTCACACTCTTGTTTCTCATGAAACGTTCTAGAATCGGTACATCAAGTTAATTTTGATTCATTCGTTCTTTATTTCCTCCTTAAAAGAGAAAGGTATTACAAAATATTTATTTTCAATTTGTTCCATTAATTCTTTTCTTTTGAAAAATATATGTGTATCCAGTATTATTATCCGTTTCAATGACAAATAAAATAAAAATTATCAAATATAATATTTTTTTTTGTATCAAAAATAAATATAAAAAAGTTTACATTAGAAGTACACTTAGATTAAGATTTTTCAAATGCATATTTATGTCTAACATATATTTATTTGTTGAATTTACAATTTAATTAAAGGAGCTTATAGAGGGCTTAAAGATGGCTTTAATGCTATTAAGCCATTTTTACGCAAAGCTTAAACGTAGCTGAAAGGCCATCTTTAAGCAACTTAAAGATGACTTAAAGACACATTTCCAGGATGTGCACATTTGGCACATCGGGGTTTGACAGGTATTTGTGTTATATATTTAAACTTTAAGTCACTTTTAAGCTAGCGTAAAGATAAAATTTCGTCTTGTGTATTTTGAAACATTTTGAGGATCAATGCGTTTCATATTTACTGATTCCGTGCATATTAAAACCACTACTAAAGTCATCTACTAGTGTTTGATGTTTCATTTAATTACTAAGATCCACTATAATGTCACGAAAGGTAGTCACAGTGCAGTAATTCACCATGTTGCTACGTGTTTACTTTACTACTGCTACCATACGTTTAATTTTTGTGTATCATTCTGTTCTGTCTGATTTGTCGTTATTTTCGTTTTATTAAAATATTGTGTTCTTCAATAATTTTTTCTTTACAATTTGAGTCTCTTTATTATTTTTAATTCCTATGAATTCCTATTAAATTACTAAATCACCGTCCGTCGTCCGTCTTGCGTTAACTTTTAACATTTTAATCATCTCCTCTAAAACTACCAAACCAAATCAATTTGATATATGGTTCAAAGGTCATATGTTCAAAGGTCAAGGTCACAGCTGCAGAAGACGACTTAAATTGCTACTTATCTTAAAAACTATCAACTTTATGTATAGGCATGAATATTAGAATATTGTAGGAATTGACATGACAATCATTTTGATATATAGTACAAGGTCATATGTTGAAAGGTCAAGTTCACAGCTGCAAAAGAAGACTTAAATTGCTAATTAACTTGAACACTATTTACTTTTTGTACGGGCATGAATATAAGAATCTTGTAGGTATTGAGACAACGATCATTGTATATTTATGGTACAGGGTCATATGTTGAAAAGTCAAGGTCACAGTTGCAAAAGAAGACTTAAATTACTAATTATCTTGAAAACTGTTAACTTTTGTATTGCCATCTATATTGAATATTGAAGGTATTCACATGATTATCATTTTGATATATGGTTCAAAGGTCATATGTTCAAAGGTCAAGGTCACAGCTGCAAAAGAAGATTAAATGTCTAATTATCTTGAAAACTATTAATTTTTTTTTAGGCATGTATATTATAATATTGTAGGTATTGCGACAACGATCATTTTGATATATGGTGCAAGGTCATATGTTTAAAGGTCAAGGTCATAGTTGCAGAAGAAGGTTTAAATTGCTAATTATCTTGAAAATTATTAACTTTTTGTATAGGCATGTATATTAGAATATTGTAGGTATTGACATGACAATCATTTTGATATAAGCTATATGTTAGAAGGTCAAGGTCATAGCTGCAAAAGAAGACTTTAATTGCTTATTATCTTTTAAAACTATTAACTTTTTGTATTGGCATGTATATTAGATTTTTGTAGGTATTTTGGCAACGGACATTTTGATATATGGTTCAAGGTTATATGGTCAAAGGTTATATCAACATAGGAATACTAAATTTTTAATTATCTTGAAAGCTATTAATTTCATGCACAGGCATTGTAGGTATTGACATGGCAATCATATATGGTTAAGGATCGTATATGTTTAAAGGTCAAGGACATAGCTGCATAAGTTTACTAAAATTGATTTATGGTTTGGAAATTATTCAGTGCACTACAGTTACTTCATGCATATTATATAAGCTACTTATAAATGAAATGTGTGTGAATATATTTCTGATTAAGTTTTGTGGGGTTCTTAAGGTGAGAAAACTTTTAAAGTTTCTGTACTTGATATATATTGTCTATTGCACTTTGCAAACATTATTGGAAAATATCTTCAGGTGAGCGTTAAGGCCCTTGGGCCTCTTGTTTAGCTTTTGTGTACAGTTTTTACCCATTAATTTATTTCGGCAACTTTGGTAACTAAAGTTTTACAGAAGTAAAATTTTTACTTGGCTTATTCCGTGGTAAACATAGCTCAAAACCTTGCGTTTCATTAGGCGTATTTATTTTTTATACTTTTAATATGTATGTATGTATGTATGTATGTATGTATGTATGTGTGTGTGTGTGTGTGTGTGTGTGTGTGTGTGTGTGTGTGACTGTCTGTCTGTCTGTATTGTATGTATGTATGTATGTATGCATGCATGCATGCATGGATGGATGTATGTATGTATGTATGTATGTATGTATGTATGTATGTATGTATGTATGTATGTATTTATTGTATGTATGTATTGTATAATACGTACGTAAGTATGTATATACGTTTTTTGCAGTACACTTACTTATGGTTTTTTTTTTTTACATTTTAGGGTATTAGGATGTACCTAAAGATAGAATTGCATGTCCTTTTTATATGTTTGGTCATATTTTTGAAAAATGAAGTTTTAGCAGCACAGAATGACAAGGTAATAAAAAAAAAATTTTTAAATATTTTAAGTGAACTGATAAAGCAGTAACGATATTGGACAAATATAATCGTTTAAACAGATAAACTTAAGAACATGATCATTAAACATTTATAGAAGAAGTGTCACTTTACAAAAGTATATTTGTATGATATACTAGTATATCTTTAATCATACTGACGGCAACAAAATAAATAATAATGCTCTTTAAAACTTCTTTGAATGTTAATCTACCGATAACAATTTTATTTCATCGATTTCTATAAATTTTATTAAAATTTATTGCGTTTGTTTCAGATTTGTTTAACTTCAAACATTATCGGCTTTGAATTGATAAAACATTGTGGGAACGATACGTCAGTGTCGACTTATGTCGGACATGGATCGATTTGTACGATAAAATGTAAAAACACCTCACATTTTGTAAATGTATCATGTGAAAATGGTATATGGACAGACAAATGCACAAGTAAATATATTTTTGTAACTTATAGTAATTAGAAATAAAGTCCTCTTTTATCTGTAAAAAACTAAATAAAATATTAAATTTAATATTAAAAAACGAATATGCTAAAACGACATCAACGCTTAATGAACTCAACAATATATACTGTAAATCACTTAAATTTCGTGGCATTTTGTTTTCGCAAATCCATACAAAAACCTATTTTGCGACATGAAATTTTTGCGATTTTCCCAAAGGTAACCTCTCATGATATATGTTTTTATATGTTTTTATTTGAATATATATTATTTCACGCTCGGTTTATTACCAAACTTAAACATAAAATACTTGTATGCATTTTCATGAGATTACCGAGCTACGTGATATATAACACAAATACATGTTAAACTTTGATGCACATTTCGGAAAATCATTCCTCATCAGTGACACTAGTGACCGAAAAGTTTGATAGATAAAAAATAAGCCAAACAGTTGAAATTTATTGAATCTAAAGTTCCAAAATTATATGAATCCAAATCCAGCTAAGGAATGCTTTGTATGAGGGAACAAACCTTAGTTTTAAATAATTTTTAAAAATTTAGACGGCTGAAAATTTTGCTAAATGGTATATTTTCTGCAAGTACAAAGCAATGCCTACCGAGTTACGGATACCCTCGGGGAGTTTTTCTTCACCAGCAGCGGTACCCGCTCAGGGATGGTATTTATATATCACAAATACCTGTTAAATTTTTATGTACCATATGTGCACATTTCGGAAAATCATACCTCATCAGTGATTAGATAACACAAATTAATTAGTACTGTAAGTTTTGTCCATTTTTAACTAACAACATGTGTCGCTCTGTCAGTGTACGCTAGTAATTTTGGATGTTTTAAGGCCAGTCGCGTCGGGTTTACTACGCAATGTGGGCATTATAATAATACTAACTATAATAATGTATTGTCCGCTTAGCGTCCAGTGTTTTGGTAAAAATGCATAGGAAACTAATATTTACATTTATTAAAAATCACTTTAATTTCACGACATTCAATTTTCGCAAAATGTTACCTTGTCGCATTATCGCGAAAAGAAAGTGCTCGCAAAAACTAAGTGATTTACAGTAGTCAATCGGTGGCAAAATGGTAAACATTCAAGCAAATCGGTACGCAATCACCGGTTAAAAAATTATATTCAGATCTAAGAAAATTAACAACTGAGGGGAGCTGTTTAAAATAGGCCAATAAATGATAAAGGTTGAGGACAAGTATTTGCAACTTCAAATTATATTATTTTTGGTGTTTAATTTTTTTTATTAGCGATCAAAATTCACGCCGTTGAAACTATAATGAAAACACACCCTAGCACTAGCTTAAAATATTGACAGTAAAAGCACAACTATGAGTTCCAAAAAAAGAAAAGAGACTTGAGTTTAATTGAATAAACATTTTGATATGAAAATTAAAATTGTAAAATAAATCACTTATTAACATATTTGTTTAAACAGAATTTGATAATAGACAACTCATTTCAAGGAAAAGAAGATCGTTTCTTCACTCATTGCGATGTTTCTTCTGGAGTGATTGGAGTTGTAGACAAAAACGTAAGATTTAAGTTATCAGTAGTACATTGTTTTGAGAAAATATTTTTGTCGATATCTCTATTATTCACCTTTAAATTAATCTAAGACAGTTTCTTTTTATGCCTTGTGGGTTGAGGTCGTAAATAAGTGCTTATTTTATTTATTGTGTTTTTCTGTAGTACTTATTCTTTTGAAAGTACATTTAAATAAAAGAGAAAATTAAAAAGTTACACATTATAAGTTAAAAGTAAAAAAGTAAAGTAAATCAGCAAACTTCAACTACTAATATTCTATTTAAAACAATTAATTGTGTGACTATTGCTTATGTCTTTAGTAGAACATTTCATTGACTTTAAGTCAGTAAACACAAATTATAACTTCTTGGTACCCTAACTTCACGGAGTATTAGTCGATATTTAAAACATTTTTTTTGTAAAACCTTTGCTTTAACCTATATTATTAAATAAATTAATGTGTTTTTATTTAAATGATTATCAAGCTGATACATCTCCGCCAGTGCTTATTGGATGCCACAATGTTACTGCAACAGCTGAGAAATTAAAATTGTATCAGAATGTCCATTGGAAGTTACCAACAGTGTCCGACAATGGCGTATATAGTCTGCTAAGGTAGATATGATGTCTATTTTCAAAAAACATAACGGTATCAAAATACACGTTGCTTCATATCTTAGTTTCTTCAATGGAACTCGCCAGTGTACCACGTGATCAATACCTCTTAACGTTTGTGCGGAATGAAATGGATAACGTTTACGTCAAATATTCCCGAAAAAACGCCATTATTACGGGAAAACGTCACTTTACGCAATTCCATTGCCAATAGAAATAATTGTCCCGCACAAACGCTATGAGGTATCACGTGGTACACTGGCGAATTCCATTGTTGGTTTTTGTTCCACACAACAAAACCTGTTTTTAAATTAAAAAAAATATCTACTTTTAAAATGAGTTTGTTCTCTGCATCGAATCCAGTGTACGTCACCAGTAGAAACTTTTGCTTTTTTACACTTAAATGTTTATAAAATATAACTCGTTACAACATTTCTACAAGATAAAATTAGAAACAATTGATTAAGCGAACATGATATCCTTTAAAATCAATAATGTCATTGTTACGTTTGGTTTCATATTATTGAAAAAAAATTAAAGTTATTTCTGTGAATTGTTTTTTTTTTTAATCAAGAACTACGAGCATAACATATTAAGTATATTAACGATAATAGTAATAAAGATTGCGTGAGATAATGTCAATTTGTTCAACAAGAAATAAACAAATATTATTTTTTCTTTTAGAGTCTATACAAGCCCAAGACCTCCTGGAAGCATATATTTTGCAGGAACAACTAAAGCATCACATTTTGCATTAGATAGACATGGGAATCTAGGGAAATGTAATTTTAACATTCATGTAAAAGGTATATATATATATATATATATATATATATATATATATATATATATATTGTATCTAGTGTTTAAAACGTGCGCAAACTGACAAATATCTTCACACTTTTTATATTTTGTCGTCAAAATATAATCTTTTTGATATTTTGTTTTTAAAAAATTATAAATTTATATGTAATTTCGTTGCAATGGGTTTTTAACCTTGGTGCAAAAGAGAGAGAGAGAGAGAGAGAGAGAGAGAGAGAGAGAGAGAGAGAGAGAGAGAGATTTGCACAACGAGATATCTAAATATAAAGAAACAGCAGTAAGAAGAGATAAAAATTACAGATTCACATTCACAAATTACAGACCTGAATCTTTCTATGCGCATTTTACATCAGACATCCGTCGATCTACACGTATTTGAATGTCATAACGAAGATACAAACAACCACATACATAAGGATCAGATATCTGAACGAAATCGCTCGATATCTAACCAAATTCATTTTATCTTCTGTGATTTGTATTAGCTGTTTATTAATTTATTGCATAAATACTACTAGCACAGAAATAACTAATACCTAGATTACAAAACACCTTACTTACCTGTACTGTGCAATGTTTAGATATATGTCTCTTATTTATTCCTTATGTAAGATATCTTTACCAATACCATAACAGACCACCCTCCAAATATGTCGCTTTTCGTTACGCAAACATAAGAATATTGTTCAACACGACATTGATAGACACGTTCTCGTCTATCTGACCACAAAAGAGACAAGAGAAAATTGTCAATGAAGTGC
Source organism: Tegillarca granosa (assembly GCA_029721355.1). Lineage (NCBI taxonomy): Eukaryota > Metazoa > Mollusca > Bivalvia > Arcoida > Arcidae > Tegillarca > Tegillarca granosa. The sequence goes on from CM056607.1 coordinate 22,880,411, forward strand.
CAAGCCGATGTCCATATACAAACTGCTTTGGGGTCGTTTTTGCGTAAGTAGCGGGCAAACATAGGGACGTCGTTACCTTAAGTAAAGCTTCCAAAATAGTTTACTTGCTGTTATTTTACACTTGTCAACCGTGAAAGCCAACAAGCTTGCGTGAAATTGGTTACGGAAGTACAAGAGAATAATGTCTTTATCCTGATGTCGCAAAGTAACACTCGGGCATCCACTCATGCGACAATTACTTACTTCCCTTATGACTTTGAATCGCCAACCTAAACTAGATATTGCTGTCTCATTTACACCTTATTGCTTGGCTGCATTATATGGCCAGTGCTACTGCTTTACCAAAACAATGGCCGTACACCTATCACCCTCCCTCAATCGCAGCCTTGTGCTCAGTAATCGCTTCGAGAAGATATTGTGAAACTGATTCTGTACTGTTAAAATGTTCAAATTGCAATGATTAAACAGCACATATGGTGCAGCATTTGGCTTTTCTTTTTAGTGAGTAGGTTTCTATTAATTGAACTTAAGTACAGTTGCTTTGAAATTTGTGATATTTGTAGGCAAATGTTCAATTTTGTGAATATTCTCCTTCTACTAAAATAGTATTCAATTATAAATTCTTATTTGGGCTAGAATACATTTTCAACCGGTCTAGGCTGATTTTTATTTAATAAAAAGTTTTATTATTTTTAATTGTGCATCTGAATAAATACTTTGTATTACTGTTTCAGTAATTACTTGCGAGCCTATAAAACCTGTTTCTGGTGGTTATATCCAGTGTTTCCCTGGTAACAGTAGAATATATGGAACAACCTGCAGAGTTAGTTGTAACAAAGGATACATTTTGGAAGGAAACTCAAATTTCGAGTGTACAGAAAGCGGATACTGGAGCATATACCCTATTCCTAGTTGTCAAAGTATGTTCCTTCCCTCATATAACTTACTATTTATGCATATATTTCATAAAGTGATGTTATTTAATGTTAATGTAAAAAATGAAATTTTGTTTGTCACACTGAGATTTTAGCCTCCTTGATGAAAGGTTTATTGATCAAGTCTTATTTTTTATCTATGATATGTATAAATGAAGTTTCACAATACATTAAGGATTTGATTTTTGTCCCCCGCTTTCACCGAAAGGGGAGACATTAAGATGGGTCTGTCTGTCTGTCCGTCATTCCGTCCGTCACGTTTGGTTTCCGTGCAATAACTTCAGTAACAATGATGGGTTTTCAATGAAACTTGGCACAGAGGTGGCTTATGACAAGAGCTCGCTTGGGATTAATTTTTGGTCACTAGACCGACGGTCAAGGTAAGTGTGACTATAAATAGAAAACAAGTTAATAGTCAGTTAAAGAATAACCGTTCAAGATTTTTAGATGAAGTTGGCACAGAGGAAGGTGATGACAAGAACTCGCTTGGGATCGATTTTTGGATCTTCAGTTCAAATGTTAAGGTCACTGTGACTATAAATAGAAAATCGGTTTCCGATCTTTTAAAAGTTAACCCTTCAAGATTTTTTAATGAAACTTGGCACAGAGGTAGCTTATGACAAGAGCTCCCTTGCGATTGATTGATTTTTAGTCACTAGGCCAAAGGTCAAAGTCACTGTGACTATAAATAGAAAATAGGTTTCTGGTCATTTAAAGGTTAACCCATTAAACTTTTTTAATGAAACTTGGCACAGAGGTAGCTGAATGACAAGAGCTCGCTTGAGATTGATTGATTGATTTTGAGTCACTAGGCCAAAGGTCAAGGTCACTGTGACTATAAATAGAAAATAGGCTTCTGGTCATTTAAAGGTTAACCGTTCAAGATTTTTAAATTTTGCACTGATGTAGCTTTTGGCAAGAGCTTGCTTTGGATTAATTTTTGGGTTACTAGTTCCAATTTTCCTCTTTGCAGTTTATGCTAGGATTGTTTATATTACTTCTCATACATCATTACAATTACAGAAGTCTATTCCATCTGAAAGTGGGGGACATAAATTCTATTATTTTGCTTGTTTCATTTGCTTTTATTCGTGTAGAAATATGATTGATTCAATTATTTATTTTTAAGCTGCATTAAGTTTTCCAATCCTCTAACTGGTTGGTTAATGTTTATCGATGATTAAATTATGAGCCGGGAGCATGTGCACGAATGTACAGAAAAACCCACGAATCGAAGCTAAAACATGACTAATTGCATTAATTGTCCGATATTAATATCCAGATGTATTTGAAATGATGTTATGTATCCCTTATTAAGTAACAAATGATAAATTCAACGAATTTCTGTGTTTAATTTATCTTATTTCACCGTTTTGAAAGTTGTGTTTTAATGACCCGGTTTTTAGCTCAACTGGCTAAAGCCAGCTGAGCTAATGGCATGGCGAAGCGTGTCTGCGTGCGTGAGTGCGTAAACTTTGGTTTTCTTCTCTGAAACCACCGGGCCAATTGGAAACAAATTTGGTGTGGAGGGTCCCTACGATTGCCTAACAAAAGTTTGTTTCAGACAACCCCGCCCGACATCCAATAAGGCCGCTGTTACTATAAATAGAACAAACACAAAAATGGCCATTGTGGATCCATTTTTCCACCAATTAAGCTCAAATTTGAAATGTAGAAAGTATATCTTGGAGATTCAACATATGTACCGGTAATAGGTTTTTCTGAGTCTTTTTTCGTTGACCCAGTTTTCCCCAGTTTTCCCTAATAATGCAAATTAGGTGCAATATTTTGTGAAATCTTTGAAAAACTTCTCCTCTGAAACCACTTTTTCCAATTGCAATAAGATTTTGTGTGGAAGGTCGCTACATCGGCCTGAGTAAAGTTTGTACCAGTAACCCCGCCTGACATCCGCGATGATGGCCGCCGTAACTAAAAATAGAAAAAAAACAAAACAAAAAAGGCCATTGTGAATCCATTTTTAAAAAAGTTAAATATAGACAGTATACTGTGTGGGATTCAAAATATATAACAGGATTTTTCTGAGAAAAGTTTTATTGACCCAATTTTCAAGAAATATGCAAATTAGGTGTAATATTTAGTAAAAATCTTCTCATCTAAAACCACTGGGTGGTTTTGGAACCAAATTTCGTGTGGAAAGTTCCTACATCAGCCTGAAAAAGTTTGTACCAGTCCAAGATGCCCGTTGTTACCAGATATATAAATAAATAGCCATTGTGGATCCACTTAAAGCTCAACTGGCTAAACCAAGCTGAGTTTATGGCATGGCGCAACATGTCTGCATGTTTGTGTGTTACAAAGTAGGCTTCAATGAAGCAAAAATGGTCATAAACTCAATTTATTTCCCATCTTTAGCTGTTGAACCAATTATGGTAACCACATCACATTGTCTTACAGGGACCACAGTGGCCGAGTGGTCTTAAGCATTCGATGTTACGGATCACAGCGCCTCTCACCCCTGACATTGCGCATTAACGTCCCAGTGGCGCTTGCACTTCATCTTTGAAAGTTTGTCAATTAACTTGCTGCTTAGTCGTGGCTTTCTTCAAAACTCCAGTGTCCTTCCCCATTTCCAAAACTGACAGTCTCCGTATAAGTGAAATATATTCTTGAGTTGAACGTTAAACAGCATTACAAACAAAAACAAACAAGGTCTTACATATGCAGCCAGTTGAGCATCACAGGCCCTATTGGGCCTCTTGTTTCATGACGTAACCATGTTCTAATATTAGATCACATATGCTACATCTCACTGGGAATTCATTGTTGTTTCTGTCTTTATTCGAGCTTTTATCGTTGAACCAAATGTAACATTGTTCATTAGGAACATCATTAATTAGATTAGCACCGTTTTAATTTTTTTCTTTGTAAAACTTAATGCAGCTTTAAAATTAATCTTGCAAAAGTTGGCTCACTTCAGTTTGTATTATATGTTATTCTCTACCTTTCAAATATGAAGCGAAAAAAATTCTTTTAAAACAATGTACAATTGCATACATAAAATGTATTTAGTCTTCTAGACAGCGCAGCGATGCTAGCACCGAAGCTGCAAGTTCGCGAAGCGAGCTCTTTAGGTATCGTGTACGGAGACCAGTTGAAATGAGTAATCTTTCAAGTTTTGTTTTTTGGCACCAGTGAATTACGTCACTTCCGAGGTCGTGTGGGAAAAAACGGAATTGAAAAATATTTTTTTGAAAATCGCTTATTTAAAATAATTTACGGAAATATTAACGACAACATAACTGTCTATCAAAAAATAACTTTCGTCATGGAACTTACAAAAACTCACAATGTCGATTTGTTTATGAAAATGTTACGGAGACAAGCGGTTTATGACGAGTTGACAAAAGAACTTCGCAGATACCCAATATGACGTCACGGATGATGAAGGTCAAAGGTTTAAAATGGGACGGTCATGAATTTTACAGAACAGAGGATGACAAATTTGTAATGGTCGTGTTTTTAAAACTGTTCAGAGATGACAAAATAAAAAGAAACCCAAATGAACACCTAAAACATATAATCTACCGCACTAGCTCTAACTTTTACATAAGATAATATCTGAATTTGGCATATATAAAAATGGCTGACGTGATGAGCAGATAGTCACCACTCACTGTTATTGTATCAAGATGAATTATTGTTTTCGATCTGTAAAACTACTGTGTCTAAGATGTTGCCAAAAATTTAAGGTGTTAATATTAGAAAGAGATAAGTTTTCATTATTGACTTACCTGAACAAATCGTTATTAGAGATCCAAAAAGTATTTCCAAACAATCAATAGAAATAACGTGTAGGTCTAGCTCCAGTAAGATTGTTTTGATTTTGGCGGGAATGTGACGTCATCATTACATCACAGTGTCACATGGCATAAATACAGTGAGCAATTTTTTGTGGGATTTGGGGTTGTTGGAATAATTTTTTTTTTTAATTTAATTTTTGTTTCTACTAAAATATTATGTACTGAAATATCTTATTTATTACCAAAAATAGAATTAAGCATAATAGCAGTATGTCTCACGTTCTTGTGCATATTGGTGAATATATAACTGTCATAATTAATTAGAAAAAAATCAAGTTTGCAATAAGACTTACAATTAAAACGGAATAAAATTCCCCAATTATTTGAGAAAATTTTAAAAGTGTTTTGATATCAATGTATATTTCTTTGTCGTCAACCGTATGCATTAATACGTAAAACTAATTTTCAAAAACGATATGGTTTCGAAAGTAAGCTTATTTCGTTGCACAAGATCACAAGAAACAAAGTATTTAAACAGTCGCATAGTAATTTTATGATATTGTAAACTACCCAGTGGCATGATTGATCATTAAATTGAAAACAGTTGCAACTTCTGTAACCTGTAACCTAAGCATGTGATTTATTTTTTCCATGTTTTCGGCAATTTTAACTGAACTGAATTAGGTGTATAATGTTGTTCTGTGTTAAAATACTCGACAAGGGAGCAGCGATTTTTTCATTTTTTCAAAGAAACACAGACCACCATGTGTTTTTTTCTGTCTGTGTTCAGAGCATTTACTGACAATCGTCTTGCTTATACCACAGTATGACTGTTCTGTATGCGACATCCTTTATATCACAAAACCACATATTTGGGACTTTTACCATAGAACAGGTCATTTGCTTAAGACGAAACCTGACAGTGTCACAAACAATACTTAAAATCTGGGCTGAAAAACATTCCAAGATTGAAGTACCATCTATCAATAAGCAGCCATAGTTGCCTCCCTAGCTAACACCTACCTGATGGCTGGAGACAAACGTATCAGAAATTTTCATGATAGAAGAAAACCATCCAAGTTTAATTTTCCCCAAGGACCTTTCGCAAGAGGAGCAATTTATCATCATACACTGCTTAGGACCTAAGGACCACGATGAATATGCTTCCAATAACCATTAACATTCTCTATCTAATATATCCATTATTATTATAGTAGAATTTATTCAATTTTATTTCTTTGGATTTTCTTATCTTTATGAAACTGTCATATACCACTTTTTGAATTTAATCATGAAATACATTCAAAAAGTGGTATATGACACTTTTTAAATGTATAACAAGTTATGATTAAATTCAAAATGTGGTATATGACAATTTAGCAGTTGCCGCTGAGTACGCCAATGTATAGATTACAGTTCCTCTCGTGAACACGCTAGGTTTGAACTTACCAGTGCAGAAGTTCTGGTGTGGGAGAATTCTTCAGGAAATTGTCAGTCAAATCTTTTTGATTGGGGATTTCAATAAGCTAAACACATCTATATTGCTACTTTGTATTTTATTCGCAAATGACATATTTACTTTGCCTAATTAAATTAGTGAAATGAAATAATAATAAAATCTTAAATTATAAACAATATAATAAACCATCATAAATGGAAAAATATGCATAAAACAATTTGCTGCGCTCTCTACATAGGCTATGCCTACAATCATATTAGAAGCTTTTAAAGAGAACATAATATCACCAATTTGAAACATAATAATCTTAAAATCTTAAATATGCTCTATAAATGACAAAGTAACGATTTTGTTAATTACTTATGATTTACAGGGGTTACATGCGATAAATTAATATTAACTTCGACTCAGACAATTGTTAAGTGCACCGATCAGAATTATTACGGAAGCAAGTGCACTTACGACTGTACAGAAGGTTACGGTATACAACAAGACCAATCAAGAGTCTTATATTGTAAATCAAACGGCAAATGGAGTAGTATCCAACCGATTTGCAAAGGTTTGTGTAAAAAAAAGTACAAACTTAAGTGACTATTTTTAAGAATTAGGAAGCATTTGTTTATAAATACATTAAATCTTGTCTTTTGAAATCAATTGAATGATATAAGATATTGACTTTAAGGTTTGTAGTCTAAAAACATTATATAGATTTTTAGATATAAAAAAACACCTTAATATATGGTTTAAATTATTAGGACTAAAGCAACAACAGACATTTCACTATTGGTTCTTTTGACGCTTGAAATGCATTTTTAAAACCCATAAAAGTAACATGTATATTTTAGTTGGTTTTTCGTTTTGATACGTTTATTCTGAAATATCCTTGTTTCTTATGCTTGTGCTGGGTAAAATTATTTTGAAATAACATCTGAAAAACGTCAACTTTTAAGTTACAACTACGATTTCCTGAAAACCCAAGCACTATTTACTATTAGTTGTATTTATTAAAATATATCTCATGTTTATATCTGCGACCTGATCTGAAGTTGAACATACTTGCAAAACGTATACTTTATTTGTATTTTATGGATGTCATTTTCAAAAGAGAAAGGAAATAACACAAACCTACACGTAAAAAATACATTTTATATTTCAGAATCCAAAAGTTGGATATTTTTCTTTATTATGTATTTCTTGTTGTTTAGCGTTTTGAGTGCTTTTTAGATTTCTTTTATACATCTAAATTCAAACGTGGGATTTACTGCATGTAGGAAATTTTTTCGAGTGTGGTTTATTTCGATATATTGACCGGTTTAAAATTGTGCATTTTTCTCTTAGCGAAAATTTAACTTCGTAGTTGTAGTTTTTTCTGCCGGTATTTTATGATTCCATACTTTCAATGACTAATCGTGTCAGTTGACAACAATTCTATACACCTTTAATGTATTGAATAATACTCACCCCCGTTTTCAGGTAGCTCAATTCAGTTTCGATTTAGTTTTATAACTATCAAGATGTTAATTCTACGATATATAAAGTGTAACACTTCATGAAATATGAGTTTGAGAAATGATTCGCTGATCAAATTTCTAAGGAATTACAAAAAGGTGACGACATCGGAAAAGTTTACGTGGAGGTATCCCTTAATGTGAAATCAGTGCAAAATGGATCGAAAAGCGTATGATTATTTCCTATATAGAAAGAAAGAAATAACAGTTAATGATTTCAAAGAAAGCAGAAATTCTGAATGTTGTCGAAAAATGTTCCTAAATTACTAGAATAACATTCATTGTGTAAGCTCCATACGAGGGCCTTATATTAATTATTAAAGAAAAATGGTTTATTTAATTTTTGTAGTCTTTTTATTACTTGCCATTAAATTAGCTCAGTATAATGGAGAAGTTTTCACGCTGATAGACTCATATAGTGAAAATGACTCACAGCGAAAAATATACCCGCTATTTCGACTTATAGATTGTGTAAAAAAATTACTCGAAAAAATTCCCAATATCCGGTAATTAGTTCAAATATTGAGTCTAAAAAATTTTTTATTGAAATTTGCTTTTGCAGATGTTTTTCCACCAAAATGGTTAAACTGCCCAGTTGAACCCTATATTCAGTTTGCAGATAGAAACAAAGATACAGCTAAATTAGAATTCAGAACACCAGATGCCAAAGATGATGTAGATGGACCAATAAAAGCACTTTTGCTGTCGGGTCCAAGACGAGGGGAAGTTGTTAAAACTGGTTCCCATGTTTCAATTTATGTTGCTACTGACAGGACTGGTAATCAAGCAAAACAATGTCATGTCAAAACCGTTGTCAGGCGTAAGTATATTTAAAATGTTAGTCACGAACTTATTACTGAAATACTGCTAATTGGAAGTATAAATAAAATCTTTAAATGTCGACGTTTTAGCTGTCATAACTATTTACAGAATAGGTGCTCATTACTGTACACTTTCATACAAGGTACTTTAGGTTGTAACTGTTGCGATGCTATTTTATTTTTAAATTTTTTCTCTAAAAAGGAATAAATGTAAAAAATCAAACAAAGCCCAAAGGAAATCCTTTAAGGAAAGGCGTTTTAATTTGTATTGGCAAATAAACGATCATAGATGGCGTATGCCTATCGCGGATAAAAACAAGCGTCACTTAATCGACGATCAAGGGATAAATCTGGCCTTAAGCCAAATTTTTTTTAAAATTTCCTAAATTTAATAAAGGAGCCCATGTTATTAAATGCAATTAAAGCGAGAATATCTTCTACAAAGGCACAATAGACACTTATATTAATTACAGAATTAAAAGTTTCAAAAGTAAAAAGAAAAAATAGGCCATAATCTGATTTTAAAAATTAAGTCCGTTTTAAAGTTTATTCTATGGAAACACCAAAACCAAACGTCACTTTTTTACAACACAGTCTATTCATAGCAATTTAAAGCTTTATTTAGAATTAAATTTGTATTTCTGGTCTTTTATGATGTTTTTCAAACATTACTGCAAATCATTAAAGTAGGAAAGCTTAGAACCTTATTTAGATGGTCAATTCAGAAAAATTCTAATTTTTGGAAAAGTAAATTGATCTTAAGATAATGAAATAGTTATTTTCTTTAAAAAGATTATAATCTTGACCTTGGCTATATGCCAAAATGTTACGCGGTTAAATTTGAACTATCAAAGTTATAAATGAACATTTGCACTGATATATCAATAAAATCTATTAATAGCAGCAAATTTTAAAGGACAAAACTTGGTTTTAACAATTTACCGTAACACTTCTTTAAAGGCATGCAAAAATGTCACAACCGATAACCGACTCGGAGTGTTATTTTTAGTTTAAACCGTCCAGTTAAGAAACCGTAAATCCCATGGTCTAAATTGTTTTTTACAATTAATAGGTATTCGTTTTAAATAATACACTTTTAGGAGAAATGGGGTTTCTAATGTTTTTCTTATCGGACAAATACGTCGCGAAGAAACTTTCAGGGATTCTTTCGGACGACAAGAATAGAATGCAGGAAAATTGCGTCTGTATTCTTACGAAATGTTCCCTACATGTTGTTTCGAAAACGCACTGTATTCAAATTAAATCAAGAAAATTCATTGTTATGATCTTTATTTCACAAATTATATTCATTAAATAATTAATTCAGATAAAAAAATTTGCTAACGATTCTTTTCCCAAACCAAGTATCTTATGGCAACGAAAATGAAATCCCCCCCCCCCCAAAAAAAAAAAAAAAAAAGAAAAAAAAAGAAATTTAATGTGTTCTACTTATTATTAACTGATTGTTTTTAAAATCCTAAGTCATTCAGTTCCTACAACTCTAAATGTAACACAAAGCAGGCTCACAAATGTTTATCAGGAAATGCACCCGCAACCCGCTTAAAAAATCAAGAGGCCCAGTTTTTATAACATTGGACGCAAACAAACAATAAAATTTTGTCATCAATGTGACTAATAAAAATACTGCGAGAAAAACTGACAGCGTGATAAAAAAAAGAAAAATTTTAAAAATCTACAGACATTTATTCAAGCATACAAATGCAAACATTTAAAAGATTAGGAGAAGGAAAATCGATCCAACAATGCGGAGCCTTTGACGGGGGACGAAGAAAAACACTTACAAAAATATTATGTGAACACACGACCAACAAGTTTTGAATTACTTACTCTCGCTAAATAATAAAACCTTTTTGGAATGAGGGGAATCAAATAGATCAAATAGAAATAAATTGAGATGAAGGGATATTAAATTTTGGATATAAAAATTTCCATGTGTTTGGCTTAAAATTTTTTTCAATCAAATTTTTTTACCCCTAGTGTCACTGATGATGAATCATTTTCCGAAGTATGCACATATAGCACATAAAAATTAAACAGATATCTTTATTATATATTAAAATTCGATGAAAATAGAAATGGATTTTAAATTATCATGTTGAACAAAGACTCGTCCAACAGGAAGTTTCACTCACTTTCGAGTATTTAATCTTAAGGACTTTTCAATTCCAGAAAATCCAAATTATGTATATACAACACTGTATATCACTCGCCTGCTCTTAATTCATGCCGAATCGCTTGCGACAATTTATACGATTTGTTCAAACCTTAAAATGGTAACGGTGATATAAGGATTTTTTTTGACATCTTTTTACAAATTGTTCTCAAAAAAGTTTAAAATGAATATAAAAATGGTAAAATCTTTAATTTCTTTCTCTGAAATACGAAGAAAAATTACATGCGGGTTTAAGTTTTTTATGTTTATGTAAAATGAACGTCAACTTTATTACCTTGGCTTTTACACGTGACCGTTTACATCTTTTGAAGTAATCTAAATGTATTTTAATATCAATGAATTCAAATATCCCAACAGAGAGATATTTGTTCTATTGGAATAACAATACTATATCTTTATAAATCCCTTTTTGCATTGAGTCTTCAAGCACAGCCACAAACTTGTTTTCAGGAACTTTTCAATATCATCCCGGAAATATATATCTGATGATTTTACTATCTTTAAAGCATTCCTAAATAAAGTAATGGTGAAATTTAATATTCTTTTTATCTTTGAAAACTTATTGAGGTATAATTAGACAAAATTCAATAGTTCTTAAATTTTTCCGTTAAGTTGAAGCAGTATTTTTTACAATTGGATATCATTGTCAGCTTTAAACGTCTTTGTCTTGAAAACATATGAAAACATGCATGATTAACAAATGTTCAATTCTATATGCGTAAATGTAGTAAAGGTTCAAGGAAAAGTATGCCATTGCACTTTTATCAAGTTAGTAATAAGTTTTATTATATTGTTTGTGATGTAACTTTATTCTGATAGTTTGTTTCCATGTATGATTTTGTTTTTATTGATGTTTATTTTAAGAAATAACTTGTCCAAAGTTGTTTAACAAACCATATACAAAAATAATTTGCGAAAATGGAAACAGATATGGTGCAACATGTAAATATGAGTGTGCAGACGGTTCGTTACTAAGAGGACTACCAGTTGTTGTGTGCGAAAAGAACGCTGGTCTGTCATATGGGTTTTGGAGCTGGGGTAATTTTGAACCATATTGTGAAAGTAAGTTTCAATTTTCGGAAATCGAAATTAAAACAAAACTATCAAATGAATTAAAACAAAGAATATCCTTTTTCTTCATTGTATTTTAGTCATATAAGAGGTCAATTAATGATGAATATGAACCAATAATCGAAAGTAATTTTTTTAACACTTTTACGTCTAAAATACGTCTCTGACGGGAACTAGAGCCAATGTCAGGCGGTGTGTTGTTTTAGTTGATTTAATGGACCAAACCATGCTACAAATTTACAACAGTGCCCATAAGTTTACAGAAAAAAAATTAAATAGTGATTATTTATCGTTGCAAACAAACTTTACATCTTGAATCATTACTAATTTAATTATCAGTTATGGAAACATGTGCTCTCAAATTAAACCCACCAGCAAACGGCGCTCTAGCTTGCGACTACTGGTTTGGTGGAAAGTTTTGCCAAATGCAGTGCCGTAAAGGATATGAAGTTGATCCAGCTTCTCGAATGAATCTAATGTATGTTTGTTCAGAGGAAGGCAGATGGCTTCCAAGCACATATGTCCCCGATTGTACAAGTAAGTAGTCTATCAGTACATTTGTATACTTTAACGGCAAGACACAGAAAACATTAAATTTGAATTTAAACACACTTGTGGCACCTTTGATGCAAATAAACATAAATAAATTACTTACCTTTTCAACACATGAATTATGTTGGAAATAAAAAATGTAAATAACAATCTCATTAAATCCATGCATACCTATGTATAGGTTTGGTCAATCTTAATGATCATAAAAGTTATTACGCTCTGAATTAAGCTTTATTAAACTCAAATCAAGCTATATACTTTTTGCCATATTCCCATTATAATTATAATAGATTACAGTTATTTAGACTCACAAGAGAGAGAGAGAGAGAGAGAGAGTGTGTGTGTGTGTGTGTGTGTGTGTGTGTGTGTGTGTGTGTGTGTGTGTGTGTTTTACAAAGTTATTAATTTTTGCCTGTATTCCATTCTCATCATGTAAAAATATCTGTTTCAAGGTTTTCCTTTGTTAAACATACCATGACTGCAGCAAAATATTTAGATAACAATCATTCTTAATCTTGTCTAGTTTACGACTGAAAAGGCGTCATCTTGTTTTAATTTACTGTCGTATGTATGTATGTATGTATGTATGTATGTATTGTATTGTATGTATGTATTGTATGTATGTTTGTAAGTATTGTATGTATGTACTGTATGTATGTATGTATGTATGTATGTATGTATGTATGTATGTATGTATGTATGTATGTATGTATGTATGTATTGTATGTATGTATGTATGTATTGTATGTATGTATTGTATGTATGTTGTATGTATTGTATGTATTGTATTGTATGTATGTATGTATGTATGTATGTATGTATGTATGTATGTATGTATGTATGTATGTATGTATGTATGTATTGTATGTATGTTTGTATGTATTGTATGTATGTTTGTATGTATTGTATGTATGTATTGTATGTATTGTATGTATGTATGTATGTATGTATTGTATGCATTGTATGTATGTATGTATGTATGTATGTATGTATGTATGTATGTATGTATGTATGTATGTATGTATGTATGTATGTTTATATGTATTGTATGTATGTATTGTATGTATGTTTGTATGTATTGTATGTATGTTGTATGTATGTATGTATGTATGTATGTATGTATGTATGTATGTATGTATGTTTTTATGTATGTATGTATGTTTGTATGTATTGTATATATGTATTGTATGTTTGTTTGTATGTATGTATGTATGTATGTATGTATGTATGTATGTTTGTTTGTATTGTATGTATGTAATAATGTATGTATGTTTGTATGTATGTATGAATTGGATGGTATCCATTCGTAAACTTATTGCTGACAAAGCTAAGAAATATGTTCTAAAACTCTTGAGACAAAGGTTTACGGTAAATTCATTAAAAATGTGTCCATTTTTAAGTTTTTTTTCAAGATAAGGAACATTCTGGATTCTGGCTTCCCGGAAAATAACAAAATAAGAATATGAACATCTGATCTCAACAAATTTTCTTCAACATCAAATGTCAGTTATTATATTACCGTTTTATTTATTTCCTTTTTAGACCAGTGAGACAGAAATCGTAATTATAAGCCTTTGTGAGTCGTGTGTTTTGTTACTTTTTGTTTTGTTACTTTTTTATTATATATATATATATATATATATATATATATATATATATATATATATATATATATATATATATATATGTTCATTTTATTAAAAAGGGTATCGGACAAGCTAAATAAAGAATAGTGTTTTTAATTTGAAACCATATGAAGACACCTATACTCATAGAATTTTTTCTAAACACCCTTGGAGACATACAGATACATTTTAAATATAATTTTCTTTACCCAAATATTTTTAAAGCATTTTAAAATTTACAATTGAAAATTTAATATATGATTTTTATTTTAGAAATTATATCAGTATCGACAGCTTCAACATCAGTATCTATTTACTACTACTTCAATGGTAACTGCAATGATGAAGCTGTCCAGAATGAAATAAGAGAAAACTTTATCAATGCATTTAAAAATTCTTTCTACAATGAAGCTTGTGAGGTGTACATTGATAGATGTAAAGTAGAAAATGTGCAGGTGAGGTTAAACGAATAGAAATGGATAATATATCTAGTGATCAACAGGGATTCTGGTTATTTGTAAAACACCATTAAGACTGCAAACAAAAATATACTGAAGATACCATCAACAAAATGTTAGAGTTTTGAAAGACAACATATTTGTTGTGTTTGGCAATATAATCTTTCAACGAAAAATCGGTATCCCAATGGGCACAAACTTAAAATCAGAATTTTTACAGAACCTTGTCAAATCTGGAGAAAAGACTGTCGCTACACATACAGATATAAAGATATGACGTTCTATCTCTAAATAATCCCAAATTTGGAGAATTTGTGAATATCATCTATCCAAATGAGCTTAAAATAAAGGACACGACAGATTCTCCATGTTCTACTTCATATTTGGACTTATACCTCAATTATGACACCCACAAAAAGTTACATCTGAAGCTAACGACTAACGTGATGACTTCAATTTTTCTATTCTCAACTTTCTTTTTCTTTGCAGTAATATCACTGCTTCCCCTGCGTATGGTGTATATGTTTCAGAGTTTCAGAGTTTCAGACTTTCTACAACAAAACAAACTGCTTACAATTAAATTGTTGACGCAAGAATATTGCAAGCCTAGGTTAATCAAAGCCCTTTAAAAGTTTCATGGCAGTCATCACAATATTGTTGATAAGTATGTAGTCACTATATTCAGACTTATACTGGATATATTTGACTTACTATAGTTCTTTGTTCCTTTCATTCTCAAAATTGACTGGCACGTGACGGGTGAAGCTCACTAGACAGGAGGTGCTTATCCTCCCGAAGCACCCGGCCTCACTTCCATGATGCAAGTTCACGGGTATAACTAATTTTGCCAGTTTGCCAATTTTTTTCTTTGTTTTTGGGATTGTGATATGGACAAGGACTGGTATGTTTGTTTTATTTATTAGACAACATTTATTTCATTACTTAAAAAAACACCTTTATTAAGTGCCTATTGAATATTTATGAACATATTTTAACATTTTGATAAATTTTATAAAAGAGATATACGCTTCAAAATCGGGCGGTGATAATGTAGATGACACAGAACAGAATAATTTGAAACACGACGAGGCAAAAGGAGTTTGCACTTAAGCTTTATACTTCAAGAACATGATAAATTTTGGGAAAACTTTTTATGTCAATAACACAAAAACATTAAACTTTTTTATAACAAGCAAAAAATGTTTGTTGTTTGAAAAGTAATGGTAATTATTTATATATTTGTTAGTTATATGCAAATGACATCAGAGTAATATTGTCATCAATAATGGATTTAATAAAAAAAGGATCTTAACTGTACAAAGGTTTATTGTAGCTCTATCATAATGATAGTTATTTTCAATATAAATGTAATTGCAAAAAAAACGATAAATTCATGTATGTGTGTTTCATATTTATATTTTTATATATTATTGATATGCATAATTGTATGACAGTTGTTGAAAATATTTGATGAATTCATACCAATGTTCATTATTGAAACCAAAAGGTGTATAAAATCATTTTTGTGTTGATGTGTTGATTCGTGTATTTTTTTATGAAAAAGAAACGTATAACTAAATGTGTAATGAGTTGCATGTTGTTTATCTGGTGCTTTGATTAATTATTGTGTTGTTTTGAAAGTTTGAAGTTTGCATTAGTTGCAGGTTTACGTCATATATATGTACATATGCTTCGTACTTACTGATTAAATAAAAAACCTGTGTTAATTATATTTTAGGTTTTATGTGGTACACAAACACGAAAACGATCAGCTTCCATGATTAAACTACAATTTAAGTTACAGTTAACATCTAATGAACCTTTTACGCAGTCCACATTATTACAGTTTTCTCATCAATTTAACATTGCCAACAATACTGAAGATTTTAAAATACATTTGAACGGTAGTGCAAAGCTAATACCTTTAGAAATTAGCCAAACTTCACCAGAAATAACATGCCCTAAAGGGCTTGTTCCTTCATATACAACTTTAAGTTGTGGTAAGTAAAGCCTAAACTCTTGCAATGACAAAATATTATTGTATATTGTATCTGATATCTTTTCTATTACGAATAATAGCTAAAAAATGTCTATCATAGTCTTATCAACTGGCAAATGAAGCCAATACTAATCTAATTCCATAAACATTTATTGAGAAATGCGAATATATTCCATTTATGATTTTTTCTTTCACATGTTTTAGTTGCTAAAGCATTCACCCGGTAAATAAACAACAGTTTTTCTTAGATAATTTGTATCGTTACTGGAAAACATAAAATATTAAATTAAATAAAGAAACAATAATTGATAAAATGCATTGTCTAGGTGTAACATAGACAACGATTTAATAACATACTTTATCTAGTAATATATTTTTCTATAGCTGAATGTCAAAAAGGATCGTTTTATGATGTAGAAACACAGTCTTGCAAAATATGTCCCAAAGGAAGTTATCAGAACCAATCATCCGCTGAAGTTTGTGTCGCATGTCCAATGGGTACTACAACTGAATTCGAGGGTTCAACAATAGTCGATGATTGCAAAAGTATTTTTTATTTATAAGTTGTACATTGAATCTTAAGTAGTATAAATCTGTAGAAAGTGTACATAATGAAATGAATCTTTTTTTTCTGCATGATGTTACGAAACTATTTTCGAATACCCAATAAAATATTTCTGTAAATATTTACGCGTTTAAAATTAAAAGAGAAATAGTCTAACCAATACATGAGGAAAAATTCAAAATAATTCACTATAATTTTAGAATATGTTTATCTATCATAGCTTTTGAAAAGCATTTGATATAGTTCAAACATTCTGCGTTTAATGATGAAGTTATGAAGGTATAAGACTACAATTCCTACCTTTTATAGCACAGCTTAACGACAGCGGCATTTTTGTATTTTGCGTATCTTGAATTTGGTGTTATTCTTTTTCTTTCGCTGTAGAACTAGCCAAATTTACAAAACAAAGAACTAAATGGACAGTGAAAAAATTTTGTTTAACTTGTCACATACAGCATCCAGACACCGAAACAAATATTTTTGGAATAGATAAGCTTTATCTAATAATTTTGTAATAACTGTCATATTTAGTCCAAATACACTTACTATATCTTGATTGTTACAAAATGAAAATTATTAGTTATATTGTCTTAGCAACACTATTGAACTGTATAAACCTTTGTCAACCAAATCTTTTTTTGTGTGTGTGTTTATTGTTCAAATGATCACAAGACTCTGCATTAAAACAATTTCATTTTAAGCCGCTTGTACGCCTGGATATTGGTCGACTAATGGGATTTCACCTTGCATGCCATGCGATCAAGCAACGTTTCAACACCTAGAAGGATCTACTGAATGTATCAAATGTGGTCATGGAAAGACTACTGCTCGTGCAGGAACTAATAGCAGTCTTGATTGTAAAGGTTAATATTTTGTATTGTGGTAATATATATATATATATATATATATATATATATATATATATATATATATATATATATATATATATATATATATATATATATTGTCATACAGTGATGTTAGTAAATTCGGTTACAAATATATGAATGCGTAAAAGGCAGGTATTGTCACATTTTCAGAAATCTCAATTTTAAGTCCATGTTTTATATTGATAATTTTTATTAGCCTTAGCGCCGGTAACCGTGATGATAACAAATAACTTGAAACATTTAACAATTTCTATGATGCAAAAAGTAAAACGTAAAACATATTTGACACTTACATTACGTGCAGTATGTTTTAATCATATATATATAGTTTTTCATAGGCCAAATAGTCTAAATGTGTAAAAAGAGTAGAAAAAGATACATTTTAGTTTAGATTACTTTTACTTGACACATTTGGCAATATGTTTAAAATTAACATGTATGAATTTATTTAAAATGTTGCTCTTCAACATTTGAAAAAGTAAAAAGCAAATAATTTCATTCTCAATTCGTCAAAGTCAATGTTCATCAACGAATGCATTCAAATTCAAATTCAAAATCCAAAGCCGGCGGTTCACTCTTGAAACTAAGGTACCCTAACCCTTATTAAACTGACCACCTTCGTATTTGACAAATATTCTGGACTGGACTTGGGTGCAAATACAGATTATGTCTCTAACTTTATACCATTGACAGCGATACTTTTATAAATATGGTGTGTATAACGAGCGTAATTGTTTTAAAGTAATATATAATGAAATTGTGGCATTAAAAGTTTATATATTTCTTAATGATTTCATACACTTGTAATGCGTTTGTGTAACTTTTTCAGGTGTTAATGAAACGTAGAATACAGATTGTTTTGAGTTTGAAAAATATCTATATTGGCTAATGTGAACTCAACACAACACCCTAACAGCTAGCCAGATAACTGTAGCATTTTCATTCACTAGACTACTTTTATCCCCATGGCATTCAACTTTACTGATCGATATTCCTGTACTTTAAAAGTTTGAATTGGAATTAATTAAACTTGTCTTGCTGTTGTAATTTCCCTATTGGCTTACACTTTAATACACTACACGTAAAATGAAACGAACAAGATTTACCATTTACATACGAAATAAATTCATTTCAGTATTACGTGGTGTGTGTACGTGGTGTGTGTGTGTGTGTGTGTGTGTGTGTGTAATATTTCACTTTTAATTTCAGAATTCGACATAGTTTTTTCGAACAGAACAACAGAAGGAGGTATTGCCATAAACGTTTCTAACATAGATGTTGTCAAAAATTTCAAATTATCTATGTGGATTAAAATGACGGATGTGACTCAAACATTTCAAATACTTCAAATTGATGACGAAGCAATCAACGTAGGAATTTATTACCAATCAGAAACATTTCATCTATTTACTAGCTGGTGAGCTTTACATTTTCAGTGTTTGCAATATCTTAAAATCCTTGCATGAATGTCTTTTTATTGTTCTTTATAATTCTATAATAAAAGGATAATCAGAGTTCATACCTGGAATTGTTTGTTAATTGATATGAAAGAAAGATTTTATTTAACTATATACATCAGTCTAGGTTTTCGGGTTTACTTTTACAAAATGTATTTCCGAAATATATAATTGCCCCTAGTGTCACTGATGAGGAATGATTTTTCGAAATGTGCACACATGGCACATCCAAATTGAATAGGTATATTTGTTATATATAAATATCTATGTAGGGAACACTAAAGCTGAACAAATATTTAAAAGATTTTATGAATATATTTTTAAAAATATTCTATATATTATAATAATATGTATTTCTAAAAGATTTTTACAAATTTTTTCAAAATGATTTTATAATTTTTTTTTATTATAGCTTTGAGGTTGAGGTAATATCTATGTTACGAAGTTGGAATCTCGTATCATTAACAGTATATAAAGAACATATATTATTTAAAGTCAACAATCAACAAAAAAATATTACAGAGCCATGTGTAAAGATTTCAACAAACGCTAAGATTCACATCGGTGAGGCAGTAAGATTAATTACACAATACTGTAACATCCTAACTATTTGTTTATACTTTTTTAATTTTACAGCTAACGATACATATTATTTTTAATTGGTTTGTATTTTAACGTATAAATTTATTATTTGCAAATCATTTGTTATATTTTATATTAGGTATATCAAAATTTTATTTAAAATAAAGTGAAAGTCATTAACATTTCTACTGTTTTGATTTTAAGTACCATTTAAGATCATTTGTATTGTATTTAAAATAGTTTTAGGTGGTTTTTTTTAAATTTGAACCGTTGTTTCTTTTTATTCGAGCGTAAAACAATGTCAGAGCCACGCCTTTTTTGTAAAATAAGTACATTACTATATCTGACCTTACGTAAACCTCTTTTATTGGAGGTTTAAAGTTTTCTAACCCTGAAAATTCTTAGCAAAAATGCCATTTAGCAACGTTTGCCAAAATTATGAAGAAAAGATTGATTTTTATGTTTCAAAGCATTTGTTAAACCAAAGCCAACGTTAAATATCGGGATTATGGCAGTGGCGTTGGAATAAGCATTCAATTGCGTAATGTTGATTATATTTTTATTTGTTTAATGGTAATTTAAAAACAAATATGTTTCACAAAAAGAAATCCAAAACAAATTATTATTACATGTCGAATCTAGTTTTCACTATTATGTATTTTTTCTTTATTTTTTGGAGACAATTAAAAACAAATTTTCATTATTTTTATAAACATTTTTCTATCCTGAAGAAAGTTCAAAAGCTAATGTTATATGTGACATTTCTTTAAATCGAATTAATTTTTGTAATGTATTTATATGTTAGTAATTACATAATGTTTCTGTATTGAAACACTACTTTTGCATATTTTTCACATTTCTGTATCTTACTAATATTTATGGTTTTTGATTATTATTGTATTCAATACAACAATTTTCAATATATATGTAAATTTTCTCTTATGCATTGTACTAAATACAATAATTTCTTTAATTTACATTTCATAGCACATTTTAAAAATTAAAGATTAAAAGATTATTAACTTAAGTAAAACCTTATTTCTGTTACGTTTAGCGATTGTTTCCAATACGAATGACTACATTTACATCGACTTAATTTGATGTACACTAGATTTATTACAAATTTATTAATTTTAGGATCTAATTTTACGGGCAAGATTTCTCAACTTAATATTTGGTCAGTAAATGCATCTGATAATGATTTATCGGCGTTTGGTGAAAGGTGTAAAGATAATAAGCCTGGAGACATTTTAAGTTGGACACAATTTGAAAGAATTGAGACATTATCGACAACATACATTGAAGAACCAAGTGAATGTGATGGTGAGGTTTACTAACTTTACACAGCAACTAATTCATTCTTCTGTAAATTTAAACTGTCAATTACACGAATTTAAACGACTTATAATAAGCTTTTATTATTAAATTGTTTCTCAAGTTTTAAGCTTTTGTAATTAAATTTATTTACAGATGTTGATGATTGTCTTAATACAACATGTAAATTTGGACATTGCATCGATATGCTTAACGATCACCTTTGCGTTTGCAATTTTGGATTTACTGGGATTGATTGCGATAAAAATATTGATGATTGTGTCGGAAACATTTGTGAAAACAATGCAACTTGTATCGATAATATAGGATCCTATGATTGCCTTTGCGATGATGGTTACAAAGGGGACTATTGTGAAATAATTATAGGTAAGATTTTTTTTACAATTTAAACATTTTCGATTTTAGGGCATAAATGGCAATTCTGAAAACCTTATTTATAACTTAATTGGTTTTGAAGCTTTCTTTCAAGTGACTTTATTTGCTCAATGTCTCGATAGTTGATCGGACTGATTTTGGTTTCATTCTTCTGAAGTAAATAATGACATTATTTTCCGTTGGCGATATGATTGATTGACTGAATAAATTTCTTAACATTGCAGAATATTCTCTGAAATCTATAAATTATAAGCATATTTAATCTGTTCTCTTATTTTTACATAATTTTGAAGACCAAATTTTTATAAGCTTACAAAATATATTCCAATCCCAACTTATAACGCTAATATTTAATATAATAAATGTGTTCAATGAATCAAGTTTTCTATTTTAGTGATTGATAGATTTTTTGTAATAATTATTATTCTTTTTTGTAGTGAATGGTTCATGGACCGAATGGAACGAATGGTCACATTGCTCAAAATCATGTGGTGTTGGTGAGAGAACAAGATCTCGTTTTTGTAATAACCCTCCAGCGCTAAATGGCGGTAGGGAATGTAATGGTAATTCAACACAGATAGAAAATTGTGTTATCGAATCTTGCAAGTGTACGTACAAATAAATGCTTGTAGCGTTTCTTTTTTTGCAACCATTTAATACTAATCATACTAAGACATGGAAATAAATTTAAAAACTCAAGGTTAACTTTAATGTATGATCTACAATTTAACTTGCTTTAAAGCGATTATAGTTTAAATTTTCATGTTTTAAATATATAACAAAATACGTGTTAAATTTTTGAATTTCCAAATCCAGCTAAGGAATATTATGCATGAAGAATCTCACCTTAGTTTAAATAAATTTATAAAATTGAGAAGTCTGAAAATTTTGCTAACTGGTATTTAAAACCTTTTAAAAGATATGATCCTTGGTTACTGTATTGGTTTTTTTAATAACCGAGATAGTTTTGTTAAGTAATTCGAAAGACCCAGCAACGGTTTATTGTGTAGATTAAGTAAAAGTTCAGTCACATATGAATTATTTATAAAATAATGATTTTAAAATACAATTTTAAAAGCTCTGAGAACTTGAACTCGGTTTGATTTAACATTCTTTTCAATATAATCTTGTTTGTTTTATAGAATGAAACATTTTAAAGACAAATTACATAACAATTTGTTTTACTTTTTTTATTTATCTTTATGTCTTCCGTATAAACCATGTCGATATTTATTTTTTTAAGATTAATGAATAATATACTACTTTTGTTTATGTAGCCTGCAACAATTGGACTGCACCTGATAATGCATTACTTTTGTGCGTCAACGAAACTGACAAAGATGCAATAAACTGCACATTAACATGTAACGAGGGGTTTGAATTTGACAGTCCTCCTCGAGAATACTTTTACTGTGGACCTAGTACATTCTACTTTTGGGAGTTTGAAACAGATGATAACCCAGCTAAGAGGATTCCGTCTTGTAATGGTGTGAATAAAATTATATCGCTAAACACATAACATAGCAACAAACAGAAAATGAAATAATACATGTTGTTTGCTTCCTTGATAAGTAATGTTATTTTCTACCAGAAATAAGACAGTGATATGATATTTTGTGAACTAAGTATACTTACACGTCACTTTTAACATTATAGCATGTTAAAAATTAAAATAATTAATGTTAAGCGAAAAAAGATTTATAAAAATTTCTTTGCAAATGTAATCAAAATGCAGCAAAAATTGTCTTTTTGTTGTTGTTTTAAACGATTGTGATATATATGACACAAGTTTATTTCTTTGGGTGAGATAAACTACTGCCATTGTTCATTGTTCGTTGTCAGCCATGCATTGTTTGTCTTGCGTAACATTCTTATCTACTTCTCTTTAACTACTGGTCCTGATCATGCGTAGTGGTCATCATGTCTGAGGTAACGCCTTCATTTTGCAGTAGTTTTGATACAACTATTATTATGATTCCCCACCCAAAGGTGGGGAATCATATTGTTTTCGTTCTATTTCTTCTTATTATTATTTTTATTTTTTCTATAAAAATTTGTCCAGAGCACATCTGAGAGACGGTATGAAAGATTTTGGTGGAATTTGGCACCAACAATCTGTTATTGTAAATGCCCCTAAGACGATCAAATGTTTTTTTTTATCTCGACGGTCATTGGTTGTAAATTGCATAATTCAATTCCAGTTCCAAATATCTTTCTGTCCAATATATACAAAGAGATATAACTCTTAAAGAATCTTCTTGTTTCTTCTTCGTTTTTTCAGATATATCAACGCCCGATAAAAATTGGTTATCTGAATTAATTTATAAAGTTAAGCACTACACAAAAATTATTTTATTTTAATGAACTACATGTTAATTAAGTGACTAACCTCTTTCTCGCATACAGAATTTGTTTTTTATAAAAACTCAGTACTATGTATTAAATTGTTAAAAATATATCAAATTTTTGTCAGCACTGTGAAACGAGTTAAACGCATCAATCAATCTCGTTCAAATTTTAAGGGTATGTTCCTGCACCTTTAAATTTTTACATCCTTCGGTATTTAATGGAGCGGGGCAGGAGGGTGGGGTATTAAAAACAAAAATCACCCTTTTTCCTAAAACACTTTGCTCTGTAGTATAAAACCATATACATGTATATATATATATGTAATCAACATTCCAATGCGCATCAATTTATATAACACATTTTCCTCTGGATTACCACCAATGGGTGGTGCTTGGTAGGGCTTTGTCCTTACTTTTAAACTGTCGAGATCCCCACCCCTAAACTATATATTTTCTGGTTCCTATTGATAAAATGAAAAGAATGATACTAATAAAAGACACCTAAGGTCCTTTCCCACTGTGGGGTAGGGCTGGGTGGTGCTAAGTAATTTTAAACTATTGAGATCCCCTCCCCTAATTTAAGTATTTTCTGGTTCCTTATGAAAAGTTGAATAAAGTGATATTAATACAGGGCACCTAAGGTCATTTCCCACCGTGGGTAGTGCTGGGTGGTGCTATGTACATGTATAGCTTTTAAATAGTTAAAATCCCCTCAACTTATCTGTATATTTTCTTGTTTATCACCGACTTTTGAAAAGAGTGATAAAAACCTTCCAGAAAATCATTTTTAAGAGAGGTTGGTGTTTGAAGCCAGATTTCTTAACACCCACCCTGAGTCATGAAACACCATCTAATGGCTTATTTGATTTCATTTCTTAAGGCAAGTTACCAGGATTAAATTCCTATTCAAAGAATTGAAAACAATTCAATAGCATTATCACATATTTTATAAGTATAATTGCTTTAATATCTTTGTCAAATATCCAATAATATGTAGGTTTCGATTACTAGTAATGTATACTATCGATCCATCATGAGATCGGTCCATCAGCAGGTGTATATTTCAGACAATATACAGATTATGGATGGTGGGGAATCATACGTAACTGGTATCCAAGTTACAATCTTTAGTTTTGATATTAGAATTACTGTCAAGGGTTCAAAAGTCAAGGTCATAAATTCAAAAATGAAAAAATGACAAGGAACATTGTTGAATTGCAATAAATAGTATAATTGGCAATACATCTGGATGACTATATATGTGTGTGTGTGTGTGTGTGTGTGTGTGTGTGTGTGTGTGTGTGTGTGTGTGTGTGAATAGAATAAGTATTTATGCAAATGATAATTTTAATATTAGCATCAAGGTCATGGGTTCAAAAGTCAAGGTCATAAATCGATAAACACTAAAATTGTGAATTATCTTGAACACTTTCAACGTTTTCTATTGGCATGTTTATCAGAATATTGTTATACAATTAATCAATTATTTTGATATAAGAATCATATTCTGGGTAAAAATATCATATACAGCAGCTTAAGAATATTGAAATTGTCAAATGACTTGGATACTATTATCTTTTTGTATAGATATATTTATAAGAACATTGTATGTATTGAAAACCTCAAGGACATAGCAGCTCACGAATACAAAAATTATGAATTATCTCGAAGGCTTATTTTATTATTATTATTATTATTATAAAAACGAACTTGATGGACATAATGGTCTTGCTTATTTTCTTCTTCATCATCTTTATCTTCTCCTTCTTTAACTGCGGCGTTTCTCAGATATGGCTTGTCCGATTCTTTTGAAACATTTAATGGGAACAACAAACAGGGGATGCTTTGGTGCCCTTTGATATGTATTGCTTTCAAAAAAGTAACAAAAGCTAATTTTCAGAGTCTTAGTTTCGTCCAACAACATATTTTTACTAAATAATTATTAATACCTTAACACTTGACAGATAATGTTGAAACTTGGTAGGTACATAATAAAAAAGTTGTTTTCAAACAATACAGTGTTTTAATACACAAGAGCTATATTTATCAGAGTTTAATGCCCCATCCAAAAACATTTTTTCAACATTTTTTCGCACTTTATACTTTATTTTGAAATTTGGTAGGTACATAATAAAATCGTCCTTTTCATACTTTATAGTATTTTGAATAAACAAGAGCTATATTTATCAGAGTTTAACGCCTCTCCAAAAATAATTTTTTATTCATTAGTTATTCATCTTTCATTCCTTGACAGATAGTATTGAAACTTGATTGAAATGAGTTTCCTTTAAAATGCTTCCCAAATTAAATACTTTGGCTCTCTCAATACATGTATCTTTTTTGAATGGTTAATCTTCTCCATACCATCATTTTCAATAAAAACAAACGTTATTGCACCTCCTCTAAAGCTTAGTTAAACTTTATTAGATCCATTTCCTTTTGATGGTACATAATAGACGTCATTTTCAAATGATATTGTTTTGAATAAACAATAATAAATAATCATGAAAATCTAAAATTGTCAATCTAAAAAGAATTCCCAATTTGGAATATGATAATGCAAATAAAAAATATTTGTTTGGAGGACGATGACAATAGTATATCTGCATACAAAGACTAAAAAAGTCTTAAAAACTTTAAAGTTCATTATCTTAAAATTTTGTTGTTTTAAAGGCATGTATAGAAGATAATTGTAGGAATTGATATTTCAATGACTTTGATATATGATTCTAGGTCATATGTATAAATTGATAACTGCATTAGAAAAAGTAAATGGTGAAAACATTGTACTTTCGCTTATGCATGTAATTAATCTACATTTGTATTTTAAATGAACTGTGATTAGACCTATTGCTATTTCCGACTAAGTATTGTGGCATTCGGTCCCAAACTAGGGAAAATGTGGAGAGCGTCTGTAAATACCGTTATTGTCTATTTAACTTTTCAATAGATTTGAGACATATCCTGAGGTGAGCGTTTGGGCCCATAGGCGTCTTGTTGAATTTTAGATCTGATCTCACGTTTGCTTATCAAATATTGTTTTTTTTTTTTGTGCGTTGTCAATTTTATTCTTTATTAATTTCAATTGTAGAAGTAAAAAATGCATCAGAATTGATTGTTATATATAGCATCGTATATTCTGAATTGGTTTGCAATAATGATGAAATAAGTCAACTGGTTGAATGGGAAATGCCACGACTTTTGAACCTTACGACGCAAAACGTGAAATGCATCGAAGAAAATGTTTGCCATCTAGACGAGTTTCAATTACTTCACTGTCAACAAGGAATTCAAAAACACGACATATCTGAAACTCCTGTTCAACTTCAAGCAAAGATTACATGTGATCCTAACCAATGTAAGAATCAAGTTTTACTTATATATCCAAATGTACAAGTTTGCTAGCAAATCAAGATTTATATTCAAAATTTCACTGGAAATCAACTCAACACGACAACGGTCAAATTATCTGATATGTGCATAAAGTACGTAGTCTAGGTTATATCCAAATAAGACAGATACTTGTGTAAGACGGTTTGTTTGTCAATAGTTTGAGATTTTGAGCACTAAATGTTACAACATATGTAACAATCTTCTAAAAATCTTTTAAATACATGTGTGTCATTCGAATTGTTTTATTGACAACATTAGATTTAACCCATCTGATATTATCAGAAGAAATCGTTTTAATAATACTATTGAACACCTTTGCATTGGCTATTGCCTTCTTTGTATTCCACATTTGCATATATCTATATTCTATTGTAAATGTCGAAATGTCCACAAAATAATAGCATGTAGTTTAAAAATTTTGATTTTTCTAGATGGAGAAAAGGTTTGTGGGAAGGTTTTAGTCGAGGCTGTAGATATACTTAATAGTTTCAGTTTAACAGGGGCGTTAAATATTGAGTTGAATCGTACAGAATTTGAAGTTAGTGCAAACAGTACATCAATTGGCACAGATATCATATGCCCAAAGGGACATGAAAAAGTTTCTTATTATTGTGGTATGTATCGTTTTGGTCTATATCTATTTTTGATATTGAGGTTTTGCAAATGTTAAAAAACTTTAAAGCCTTAATTTTGAGTTCTCTATATTTATTAGTATCAACTTTAAAAAAGCATTTTAAAGCAGTTTTATCAATCTCGTCTGTAGTTTGGTTAGGTAGAAACTACCTAAACTAAATTTATAACACTGAACACTGCTTTTCTTTAATCCTATAAATTGCAAAAAAAAAAAAGATTTTGGTAACAATTGCTGCAATGCTGAATGTATTCTATACATACAACTCTGCAAAAATATAGATCATATTGATATAGATATAAACCCTTTATCATTTTTAAAGTACCATGTGGAGAAGGCAAGTACCATGATGGCAATGCATGCAAAAAATGTGATTTTGGACAATACCAGTTTGAGTATGGTAAAAACTTTTGCAGCAAATGTCCTAAAAACTATACAACTCTTGGAAGAGGATCGGTGTCAGTGAAAGAATGCATTGGTAAAAATTATATAAAAGAATTCAAGTTCAATTTTAATCTGGGTTTTAATGAAACCCAAACAAAGCTGGTCATGTCTGAATAAATATCAAAAAGTTTGGAATAAAAAAACCATAGAATTAACAATAAACCTGAATTTAAACTAGCAAAATTTTGAAAACCTGAGCGATAACCACAGAAAAAATAAATTGATTTGTAAAATTTTAAATATGGTTAAAATTATATGGAAATTTTGTAAAGATAATAATTTTTCCATGTCTTTTATTATGTTTATCGTCAGGTAAATATATTAAATGGAACTGTTGATCTATTAAACTTACAAATATTAAAACTTCTCACACGAAACAGACGAGAAATATAATTTTTTAAAATGATCATTTTACAAAATTGCATTTATTGATACTTGCCGAACTTATTAATTTTAACTATAAGGTTTTCTTTAAGATAATATTCCACCTGAATTCAACGGATCATGTCCAAAAAATATTACGGAGTTCACTGACATTCAATCAGTTGCAAAGGAGGTATCGTGGACAGTCCCTGTACCTGTTGACAACTCGGAAGATCAACTGATATTACAGCTCATTTCGGACCGTTCTCCTGGTTCCACATTTGCTGTAAATACCTCTTCATTGGTACAATATATAGCAACGGATAAAAGTGGGAATAACTCAACTTGTAAATTCTACGTTCACGTAAAAGGTACGATGATTATTTAACTTATTTAACCAACACGTGAATATAGATCATGCGATGTATTCTTTATATATATTTAATGTATCATCACAATAGAAAGTAAAAACACCTAAACACGTTTTTGATCGACAGAATGTTACTTTTGAGACCACATACAGCCTTAAAAATTTATTAAATTTTTTTTAAGTTTTTAAATTGAGATCCAAACAGTTTTTAACAAACAGTAGTGGAGCACGAGAACAGGTAAAATAGGATTTAATTATAAATACACTACGACTGATCGTTCTCATGTTTTAACAGACAGTTTACTCTTTTTATTGATATTTCAGTTCAAACTGCAGGAGTTCAAATAAAAGGACTACTAAATTCAGATACAGGTATAATAAATTCATAATTATACATAGCACAAAGGTATGTTATTGACATGTAAAATAATATATATTGAAGATGAATTAAGTTGTAAACTTTGCGCAACAATTCAAAAACAAAGAAAACCAATACTACATTGTTTAAACATTTAATGACTTCAAAACGAAATTAAGAATAGGAAAAATGTTTTATATTACACGTTGATTTTGTTAAACATGGAAATGTCTTAAATCAAACAAATTAGTTTTCAACGATTAACATAACATAAAAATACACGACACAAAAAGTCGACATCAGACATAATTAAAAACGATGAGAAATAAAAGTGCAATTTTGATTGTAGTATAAGCAACAATTATCTATAGTAAATAATAACACAAACACCTGGTTTTGATATTTGCGACCTATACATATATTATCATTGTACTATTGATTGTGTAAACTAAACACTATTCACCTTTAAAACTCTAGGGTAAATTTGCTAAAAAGAAAATAAGTAATTGAAAGCATGCTTATGGCTAACAAAATAGACATTCAGAACCGACGCTTTTTAAATGCGAAATTCAAAAAAACTGAAGAAAAGTTCAATTACAAAAGTTAAGAAAGTTTTAATCATTGTTTTTAAACAGGAGAGGAAAATGGACGAAGAGAAATGAATTTATTTAACTGTGCATATTTATTTATCCTTTTTAGGTAAAACATATTTGGCTATACTTGGTGGTTCTATCGCAGTATGTGTAATAATAATAGCGGTTGTTATAGCAAGCCTATTACTTAGAAGAAGAACGGAAACAAGTGGTGTTCGATGTTTAAATTTGTAAGTACGGTTTTTGTGCCATTTTAAGAAAAAACAGAATAAATACATGTTTTGCAAAAAAATTTTACAAAATTGCAACTGTTTACAAATGAAATATTAAGTAAATATTATGGTTGTAAGATGTTTATTTTTAATTTTTTCCATTATTCTTATTTTAATGAATAGTGCGATATACAACCAGAACTATTAACATTGTTAATACCAAATAATTGAATTACTAAAGTATCTAATTCACGCCTCTAAAAAGACAAACTAGTTAATTAATCATTCCATAATATAGCGTATTTCTAGGCAATTTGGATTTTAAAAAAACAGAAATTGTCATTGTGCGTACAATTCTATTTAAATACGACCTATAATTACTAGATCATTATAAAAAGCAAAATATTATTGAAGTACAACAGTGTGTAAGCATCCTAAAACCCTTTTTTAAAAAGTCTCGTTAAAAGCAGTAGTATGCAAATCTTTGTTTGTGAGTGACTGTAGATTTTTATAACGATAAATAATTTCAAATTTTTTATTTCTAAATGATAAATTTTCAGATCAGAAACAAATTATGTTGGCGAACAGTTTAATTATTTAATCCATGTTTTCCTTTATTTTCAGGTTTAGGGCTGTTGGTAGTCATAGTTTTCAGACTTCAAAATAGCAAAATATGCTAATTAATTATATAAATATAGATATATACACTGTTACTTAAAATTACTAAAATGTTCTTAGTTTATATTATTCACATGAGAATCGGAAACATTGAATTTTGAATTATTCGTGTATTAATTAAGATCACACGTGTGATCGTGTGTGTGTGTGTGTTTGTTATTTTTGCAATATTATGGTTATAAACAAAATAACAATATATATATTTTGGTTTTAGTTTATAATGTTTTGTAAATAAATCCAATTTGCTTAAACTGAATTTAAATAAATATAATCATTTCATCTAAAATCTTTTAATTTGCCATTGTCATAAAAGTTGTGGCGTGGTACTTTCAGTATTAATTGGTTCGTCAATCATACAAAATAAAAAGATTACAAATGTCTTTTTAATTGTCAGATTATTTAGATATGTATTTAAAAAGAAAAAAAATGCTTTTTTCAGTTTTAATGCAGGTTTCAGTATTAGGTACCATACTGGTTAATGTAATTTTCTGAGATAAGCAATTAAAGACGCGACATCAAGATAAAGGATTAAGCCTCTCGCAACTCTGTAACCAATTTCAAAGGAAGTCGGAGCCGGTACTCAACTTGTTGGCTCTAACTTGGCAGTCAGATTGTCCAAGAAGGGTTAGGAATCTGTTCTTGCGTTCAGTTTAGGCTACTACGTTTCTATAATGTTGAATGTAGTGGCTACACGCACTTTTGTCAATCGATTTTGTACGACACTTCGTAGACGTCTTGATTACCACAAACATCTTTTGTGGTTATCCATGACCATGGCATTCTTACAGCAACAAGATCAGGCCTTGGGACCACATGTCCATCATCTCATTAGTCAACTTAATATGATGTTTCAGCATCAGGACGAGAGATTCTTTATTTCTAGGGATTATCGTGACTTTCTAACTAAAAAACAATATCCGTCCAAATTTCAGATTGGCCATCATACAGTCAAGATTGGTCTCAAATCGGTCATTTGTGAGACAAGGAAGACAAGACTGTTAAAAATTGTGTTAACGTATCATATGACGTCGCTTAAATTACGCAAGACCATTTTCAGAAGTAGTACAATATTCCTTTTAGTACAAAATCATATTGGACAACAAAAACTATCAAAAATGTTCAGTATTCGTGAAATAATGGATTAACTGAACCATTGAACTTAGCATAAAAATATGAAAAATACTAATGATATAACATAATCTTTTTTTCCGGTATTACATTGACTCGCTTAACAATACTTGTTAAAAAATCCTTAATTTTAAGTTTTTACCTTTTACATTTTCGGAAAGTAGCGATATCATAGCCCATTATAAGATTTTTTTTCTCTTTTTTTTTGTGTAGTCAGGAATTTACATCACCCCTACATAACCACCTGACACTGGTTTAATGGGGATTTCATCTATGAAACCCAATTACTACATATTTTTTTAAAGAAAAAAATCATGTTTACAGAAATTATTATAAATAAATGAAATCATGATATTAATAACAAAAAAAATAATACTAATAATAATGAAGGAGATAAAAAGTTTCTCATCCACACACATATTCAAGCCCTTACACACAGTGTATACTATAATTTATGGAAACATCAGTGTCAAAAAAAAAATGAAAGTACATGTATTAAAAAGAAATATCAATAAAACACCTACATATAAATCTATGGAAATATATAACTAAAGGTGGTCCAAAGTTCATTAAAATCTTGCACTTTTGAGTTCTTAATAGCTATATATTCTTCAATACCTCTAAAATATTTCATCTTAGCTTTAAATTCTATTATTTGAGGAATGTTTTCCTTTAATTTTCACATATAAATATATTGCTTTGCAGCTATAATGAAGAAGTCTAAAAATATAGAAAATTTGCTTTAACCTAGTAAAATATCTGTTCTAGTTAGAATAAAGTCATGATAAAATTGTTTTATGTAAGATTTCAGGTGATTCAAAAAAATTGGAACTCACAGAACAATCATAAAACAAATGCTGGATTGTTTCTTCTTCAGATTTGCAGAAAAAACAAATTTTAGTCTCTTTTAAATGTATTTTCAACAAAAATGAATTAGTGTGAATAATTCTATGTAAAAATTTATATTGAAAATTAAATAAATATGAATGTTTACAACTTCTCTTTAAAATAACAGATATATCTCTCCAGTTTTCAATATTAGATCCAAGTGTATCTTCCCACGTCAGAAACTTTTTAGATTTGTTTCACATGCTGTACCAAGCAGATTTCTGTAGACAATTCTTATTTCTTTTTTTCAAGAGATATTGTCTCCAGAAATGTGTCTGCTGGAATTAGAATTTGAAGGTCGATACTATTTTGGAGATTCATAAAAAATGTCTTGATATACTGTGGTAACCTCGATAATAAACTATAATATCGTAAAAAATTGTTTGTAAAATGTCTATCTTTCACTGCATTAAAAGAGTAAAACTCTTTTTTGTGGATCAAAAAGATCTTTCAAATATTTAATTCCATGATGTTCCCAATGTGCAGAATGAGAAAACTCTGTTAAAGGTACAAAATTTAAAATATCTAATGATAAAATTTCTTTCAAACAAATTTTTGTAAGAGGTTTTGCCACACAGTAGCTAAACAAAACATCTTTCCAGAAACTATTATTAAAACACAAAGCAATTTCTTTCATTTTATCCTTTTGAAAACTGAGAACACAAACATCGCCAAAGGGTTCAAGTTCAGCTTTAAAAATGGTTTGCCATCCACCAGTTGGATTTTTATTGAATCGTTTTATCCAGCTTATTTTTAGATAGGCAATAAATGATGATAAATGAGGCATCTTTAATCCTCCATGAATATAATCACATCTCAAATTAAGACGTTTAATTTCATCGACTTTTCAACTCCAAATAAAATTACAAAACATAGTTTATAATTCATTTATTATTTAAATTTCAGCTTTTTTAATATCAATTAGTAGAAGCAGACCCGTCTTATCATATTCTTCAAGATAATGCATAACATCATATAAAAACGAGTATATTCTCCAATAAATTTCTTTTCCATAAAACCTTTTTGTGTGTCAGTAATTATAAATGGTAAATCTTGTTTAACTCTGTTTCCTAGCACTGATGATGCAATTTAAAATCTGTATTTAAAAGGCTGATAGTTCGCCAATTTCCAATATAACTCCTAGTTTTCCATCCTTTGGGAGACAGGTAATCATTCCTTGACATTGAAATTGAGAAAAACTATCTACCTAATAAGCAGAATACAAAGATCGGAAGAGAAAAGGGGCTATATCTTTACAGAAAAACTTAAAAAATTCAACAGTGAATCCATCTGAGCCTTGACTTCCCATTATTCATTTTACTAAGAGCATAAGCACACTCCTGAAATGTCAAATTACCTTCGCACAATTCTCTTTTTTCATTGTCAAGCTTAACATTATACTAAAAAAACGAAACATCCATCTGATTTTCTGCTTGTTTGGAAGAATAAAGATCTTTATAAGAATGTTCACATTAGTTTAAATTATGTCACATAACAGTGATTTTGTAAAACAAAAAAAAAATTTCAAGGTTTTAGCTATATCTACATATCAGTCAGTATCACATGTATTTCAAAAATAATAATTACACTAAAAAGTTAAAATCTCTTCCATGCACCATTGTATGTCATAAAATTCAGAAGTTAAAGGGAAAAAAAGAACAAAAAGTGGTTTCACTTGGATTTGAACCCTCGACCCTTTGGTTGCTAGAATTTAAAATGAAAAAGGTCGAAAAAAGCGACTTGTACTATAAAAAATTTTATGACAATTGTTACACATATGTTTCTTCACATAAGAAAATGATGTTAAAAAAAGAGTTTACCTAAATTTATTCATTATTGTAATTTTGGTAAAAAGTACTATTAACAATGTATAAAAAATAAACGCAAAAACGCGTAACCTAATTTTGCACAAAAAGTATTGAAATTCACAAACGTAGTACATAAGATGCTTTAGATGCCAAATATCACATCAGATTTTATCTCAGTGAAGTTGTTTTGGAGAAGATTTTTTTAGGCTGTTAACTATTTATGACCTACATTTGGTAGCTATGGTAACCTAAAATGTAAAAATTTATAAAATCTCTTCCATGCACCATTGTAAGTCTTAAAATTCAGGTGTACTTTCGTGCATCAGGGAAGCAAATTTTCCATGGATCCATGGATCCACTAGATTATGTCTGTCTTTAATAACATCAATCTTTTTTCTACTATAAGAATTTCTTTTATGGTTTATACTATAATTATCAATACTACAATCTTGAACAACATTCCAGTCACAACAGAACAGAAGACTGGTGTTTGTAAACTCTGCCACACATTGTATAATTGCTTCAATAAACTCTGGTTTATCAGTATTATAACTATATAATACAACTAATGTAATTCTGTGTTATATAAACTAACATCTAAAATAATATACCGACCATTCTTATCTATAATAAATTTATGAACCTTATAATCAACCCCTGAGTTAAACATAATACAAACACCTGCGCTTCTGTTACTGTGATGACTAAAGAAACATTTACTTCCCCACTTATCTTCCCAAGATGTTTCTATTTCTTTTGTGCTGTGAGTTTCTTGGAAACAGACTATCGACACATTTTTTCTTTGGCCCAGTTAAATATATCTGTTTTCTTTTCACACAGAAGATATACCCCTCACGCCAATAGACAGCACCAACATATTAATTTCCATAAACTTATATGGGTTTATGTTAATCAAAACAAGATGTTTCACATTTTATAGTATACCCATTCATACACACATACACACATAAGCAAGATGCCACTATTTTCCTTTGCATAATTATATTAACTATGCACATCAGTTGGGCAATAAACATACATAAAAGTGTTAGTAACCGAAAAAAATATGCAGAATACTAATTTGGAGAAAAATCAAATTATATTATGTTTGCAATTAAAAAACAAACAAACATTGGTGTAATGAATCTAAAATACAAGCATATGCAACTTAAAATATCTTTCCATATACAGTGATTGAAATATGCACAGGCCAAAAAAGTGTTAAATATAAAACTTGAAAAAATGCAAAACTTGCCAGAAACAAAGAAAAAAAAATAAAAAGTGATACATTTTTAATACAGACAGCTTACAAACATTTATTTTATTTATATTGAAAATATTATGTTTTATTCCAAAAAACTAAGTTACAGAAAATATATTCCATTTTTAAATAAGAGTTACCTCCCCTGTATGTTTGGAATCTGTCTAAATTACTTGCAGAAAACGAGAAACAAAATCTAAAACAATCATAGATTGGAATAACTTGTGTTACTCAAAATCTCATGTTTATGATTTGAGGTTAATACTTCTGAGGCTTATGGAGTGAGGACTACAGTTTAAGTTAAGAAAACAGCCTCATGAAATGAATAAATATTAATTTAAAGTTTGAAGACAGTTGTAACTGAAAGAAAGAAAGAAAAATAATGCCAATCATATTTGAAAAAACATATTATATATCAACATTTGATAAATTTTGATACAGGCTGCTTTCGGTCATTTATATGGATCATCTTCAAGAGATATCTTCTAATATAAAGACTTGATCTACAAGGATACATTCCATTTTAAAATAAGAGTTACCTCCCATGTCGGATTTAAAGTCTGTCCAAATTACGCCCAGAAAAAGGAGAAAAATAGTAGTCATAGATAGGTATAATTTTTACTCATAATCTAAAATGTTTATGATAATAGATAAAGGTAAGAGCATAAAACATAATTTAAGTTTTATATATGAATTGTTGAAAATGTTTTGATAAATTTAATTTCTTAAAACGATAGTAAACAAAGTTGAATACATGTACATGAACAGTGTACACCTACAGTGTTGAGAGAACAAAAACAAAACTTGAAGCTATGTGGATACATCTTGCTGGCAGCACATATGGCACAAGTTTTTAAGCTAAAAAGAAGTCACCACATTGAACTCAAATCGGTCAATATCTAATACTACAGTTTTAACCGAAAAACTCATTTTACAATCACTCAATCAAGTTATGACCGGTAATGGTTGATAATTAGCAGGATTTATTTTAAAGAGGTTCTTTGGTTCAAAATAATTAGGAAGGACGTGATACTTAGTTGCCATTAGGAGAAAAATTAATACAATGTAATAATTAATGTAATAATGATATTTAAAAAAATACTCAAAGAGGGTTTCAATATTAAAATAAAAGCAAGCTTATTTATAGTTTCCAATTTACTTCCGTCCTTTTTGTTTTAGTTTTTCCAATATGATATCAAAAATGTCAAATTTGATTTTGTATCCGTCTTTGATTTCTTTTGCATAGACACTATCATTGAAGAACCATACACTATGAATTTTTTTCACTTTTTGTTAGTCTTGACATTGGTCCCCAGTTACGCAGTGTTTAATCGTCATAAAATCTGACATCACCCTTCAAGTCTTTTTTTTTTCACATTATTCATTATTTGAATTCAGTGTTTTTTACTTTTGACTATTACTGGTCTAGGAAACCCTGCCTTACCTGGAATACGATGTATTGCTTTACTTTCACTTTTGTCTAACTCCACATCAAGATCTTTTTTCACTAGTTTTACAAAATCATCTGCCAGCTTCTCTCCCTCCTTTTCAGGGTACCTCATTACTCTTATATTATGCTTACGAGAGTAATTATCATTACAGTTGGCCATCTCAAGTTCATCCATGGAACATTGTTCAGTGTCCACAACTTTTTCTTCAAGAATTTCAATTGTTTTATCTTTAGCTCGAATTCTCTCTCTTGAGAGACAGAGTGTCAATTTTATCATACAATATTCTTGTTCTCTCTCTTAGTTTATTATACATAGTTTCTTTAAATTATTATGTGTTGATTTGTAAATCGAATTTACACTTCGCTTAGTGTAAGTTTGAAAACTATGCTTTCATCCTTGCTAAATTAATTTTTGATTTAATAAAGTCATAAATATGTTATATTATTTTGTCGAGAATGATACTAAAAACTATTTAACAACTATTTATTAACCTATTATAATTATAAAATTAAAAAAAAACGGAAATGCACCGCTACGTCTTTACAAAGATACAAAAAGGAGAACATTTATAATTACGACATGTAAAAAAAGATAATTTTGATCGGTCTCAATAACTAAAATATAACAAATAAAAAGGAACTTTTTGCAATCTTTTTTGAATATTGAAGACTGTTTAAAAATAATCTTTAAATAGTATCAATTTTTTTCAATCAATTGGCATTTAATCAAAATTACAAGCAAAGAAACCGATGATAATAGTTGAACATTTATCCAAATTAAAAAGATAAAAGTCAATATAGATCAACATTGGACACTAACATTCAGCTCATTGCACTCATCTTTGAATTTTCTGCAAAAATAGCTAAAATGTGAACTCTTCAACGAAGTAAAAACTGTGTCTTTATATCAGTTATTGAGCCAGGATCACTACAAGATACTTTCTGTTCTTCAGTTGTGGTAGAAATAACACTTGTTTCTAAATAAACAATAAAATTGTAAAAATTAAACGTATTGCTGAAAAAGTAGAACAAATTTATACTCTTATAAATTAAACATGTTGAATATATAACAAGTACAAAATATAAAAAATTTTTGAAGGAATACAAATGCACTTTATTTTTTACCTCACACATGGTATAAAATTTCATAAAACGCGTATTTACTACTTAGAGACCCCTTTATCCTGAAGTTGATTTATATTTTGACTCAAATATTTATATCTACTTGTTCCACTTCAAATTAAAACAACTTTAACTGGTTAAAAATAATCAAGGTATAAATGAATGTCTTTTTAAAACTGAAATTTCTACCTGAGCAATTCCGAAGAAATGCTGCTGGTTTCCAGTGTCCGCTTGCTCCACACACAAAAAAGGAATTGAAATTTGTGTCAATAGTCGAAAAACCAGCTTGACAATACACTCGACAAAACTTTCCGAATCTGTTTGCCCAGTTTGTGCAGACCCTGGCTCCATTGGCTGGAATATTCAATTCGCTGCATGGAAAAGCTGTAAAGAACAGAAGAACATGTAAAAAAAGTTGATTGTTGTAAATTAAAAAGTAAATTTAAATGATTAAAAAAACAAAAGTCAACGATTACCCGGAAACAAGATTCGGAATTTATTTAATGTATTGTATGCTGCAAATTAAGGAAATTGCGAAAATAGTATTATTATGATTATTATTATTATTATTATTATTATTTGCCAATTCATAATAAATATTAAATTTAAATTCAATTTAAAAGACTATGTATGGCTTTGATTTCATTATGACAATTTTTCTATTGTATGCTCATAACTATGCCAAAGCAAAACCATGGAAATGCAAAAGGTTTTATCTATGAAATCAATTCGTACAAATTACCGACCTTTTCCGTATTTTGCACTTAATTTTAACGTTTTTATAGGCGATACCTAATAAACATTGTACTGAATTTTTATGTTTCATTTTCTCATATTTTCAATTTCGCTGTGTGATGTTTTATTGATTGCAGTACTTACGCTGAACAGTTATCTCAAATTTACAAGTCGACTTTAATCCAGTACTAGGTTTGACAGCTTCATAATACACTGGAAAAGTTCCATATGGAAAAACTTGCGATTCATGGTCATAATTTGCTGTGACTTCGATATAACCTCCTCTAGGATCTTTAAATACAGGCTGTGTCCAATTCACTTGATGAAGTGGTTTTAAACTATACTCTATAACGTCGTTTTGGCATCCAAGGACAGTTGGTGCTAATATATCTAGATAATTTAGGAAGAATGTGTTAATCTTAATTTTAATGATAGCCTAGAAACATACAATCCAGAATATTTATGAAGATAATCGAATCTTTATTATTAGTATATTTCAGTGCAATTTTGCGATCTTTTCTTCAATAATTATTTATCATAAAATATTTTCGAATATATTTTTTTAATTTAAAATAGTAAACTCAAATTCAAAAAAAAATATCTGAATAACGAGAATATTTTCATATCTAATAATTCTTCTACAATTTTCTTTATTTTAAGAAATATTAATGTTAGCTACCATGAAATCTTTAAAATGCGAATGTGCAAACGGTAGACATTTCATAGTCTTTCAATAAAATCAATATTCAAAAAGAATTGGAACACCCTTTAACTTTGAACAACAGACTTGACATACAAGAATACAATTTTACAAAAATATCTCACATTCTTAATTTAATTAATGTCTTATCCAAATCATTAACTTGTTATTCGTTTGCTAAAACCAGTAAACCGGTATGCATAGCGCTAATCAGAAATTCTAGTTATATTTTAAGACACCATACATATCGTCCGTAGTATCAGGAATCAATTCCGTAGTGGGAGTTCACTGAAGTTAACATTATTGGCGCGTTAAACGTATTTACTATGCTTTTGGAATTTTGATTTGGACACTGACTGTTGTATTTTCTTTGGTAATTATTGAATACAATTTACCAAAATTTCTCACAAGACATTTTGTATCTAAGCCATAGCAGACAGCAATTTTTTTAAATTTGCAAAGTTTGGGTTGATTAAAACTACCGTTTTGACAATGTACTCCGCTCCACCCATAAGTACAAATACACTTGTACATCCCAAGACCATCAATACATGTCCCTTGGTTTTTACATGGATTACTGATACATGTATTTGTTTCTAAAAATGAATAAAATAGAAAATATTAAATAACTTGAATATACGTAAAATATCAAAGCTTTCACAATACTAAATTGGTGTGCTCCCTAATTTCAAATTATGTCACAAAAAATTATATGAACCTTCCAATTCAGCTCTCAGATGATACATTCAAAATGCAGGCCAGGGTAACTAGACAAAACAAGATAATGAAAGCAAATCATCAAATATCATCGTAGTCACCTAAAATTATTGTATAAAGGAACAAAATGATAGCAATAACTGTATGTACTTACGCATACACAAAGGAGGAGATCCACTCCATGTTCCATCCGATTTGCAAATCCGGGTATCGGTTCCGTTGGTTAAATTAAAATTCTGATTGCAGGCATATGTAATGCTACTTTCAAAAAGAAAGTTATCGCCAATTATGTAACCATTTTCGATATTATCTGGTACACTGCATATTTTTCCTATTGTAAAATAAGAAACTTGCCGTTTTTATAAAGAGTCTTTAAATCATTTTCTTAAATCAACAATAAACATAAATGCAAAATGTAGCCTGATATAAGTTTTCCATTTAATGTTATTTAGAAAAATCTCTAATTTTTATAATATTTATGATGTATGGTTGTTTTATTAGTGATATAGTCCAAAATTTTTTATCATACGAGATAATAAAACAAACGTACCAGTCCTTGTCCAAATCACAATCCCTAAAACAAAGTAAGGCATTTGAAAGCTGGCAAATTTAGTGATACATGTGAAATTCCATCAAGGAAGCGAGACCGGGTGCTCTGGAAGGGTAAGCGCCTCCTGTCTAGCTAGCTACAACAACACGTACAAGTTAATTTAGAGATGATAGGAACAAAGAACTATGGTAAGTCAAATATATCCAGTATAAGGTTGGATACAGTGATATACTTATCAACAATATCGTGATGAGGACCATAAACTTTTCAAGCGCCTTGATTAACCTAGGCTTGCA
Organism: Tegillarca granosa; assembly: GCA_029721355.1. NCBI lineage: Eukaryota > Metazoa > Mollusca > Bivalvia > Arcoida > Arcidae > Tegillarca > Tegillarca granosa. The sequence goes on from CM056607.1 coordinate 22,922,043, forward strand.
ATATTCTTGCGAGCTTTAAAAAAAGAAACTTACAATATGTTAAGCTATCGAACATTAAACATTTTAAAGGACTGTCAAATGTCATTCAAACGAATGTTTCTACAAAGCATTTTTGCATGCAGGTCTGTATCTATACATGAACTTGATATACTTTACTTACTGTCCTGGCATATTTCTCCTTTCCATCCTGGAGCACAATTGCAGATTCGAACATCTCCCGAAACAACACACGAGGCACCATTCAAACAATCACTGTTATGGCAAGGGTTTGGAACTAAAAATAGAAAAAATGTAAAAGAATAGTTTTTGATTTTTCTTAAGCTAAATATCAGTAGGTCGGCCAGCTTCGAAATTTTCCGTTAAACCCGCGGTTTTATCTTCAGGGCCTTTCAATGGGAATAATTCAATTTTGGTCACTAGGTGTCGCCTTGTTGTCACCTCGTAGAGTTTGCATTTCGTGGTTAACGTATTAAATCATTAATTAAATGGTTATCTAAACTTAAACTGTATATAAATTCTTATGTATTAGAAGGATAATTAATTTTTTCTAAACGACCATAATAATCATTAACCCATCAAAACAAATTAAAACGTCGAAATTCTGGACATAATGCGGGGTGTTGTGAAAGGTCAAAATGAAATAGGCGGTGCTGAGTCAGTTTACACCCTGTAAATTTAATTGACAGAATCGCATCCTACACCGGTTGGGTAAAAAATTATACATGTAATCAATAGTATTTAGAATACTGGTCATTTTGATACCAGATACAAACCATCATTTGCACCGGTCTTTTACACGGAAAGTCGACAAAATTGGTTCACCTGCATGCCGAGAATTTTTGAAAACAAAACAAAATACCGTACTAATTATTTGATATACACTTATATTTTTTATTTATTACTGTTCTATACATTTAATTTTATAGTTTGAAATTAATTTTTACTTAGTTTTGTTTTGTTTTTAGTTTAATACAGAAAAAAGTGCCACGAAAATCCAACCGCAGGAATCAAAACACAGATCGCCCACCTGGCCTTTGTGGTCATCATGATACATGTTTGACACCTGAGCTGATTCTAGACTCATTAGCATTTGATGAAATTGATATCTTTTGTTTCAGAAAAGTAGTGTAATTTATGAGGGTACGATACAATGGTGTTATCTAGTCTCCATAAGAAATTTATACAAATCAGACAGTATCTGTTTTCAACACCAACTCTACATGTAACTTTAAAATTTCAGATTTAAAAAACAAGAAAGCTTTGCCATTCACCTATATGGTTACTAAGAATGCTTCATTTTAAGTGCACATTTAGGCTTTGTCTGAAATTCTATTGTCCTTACAACTGCAAGATGAAAAAGGAACAGATTTACTTCTTTGCCTACATATCACAGTTATAACCTTTAAAAAACAGGTTGAGCATCTTGAACAACAGAATGTAATGTTTTGAACTAACATTTACCTTGTTATTTCTTCTAAATCTATTTTAGAAACATGGCATGTTGAGTTTTATTATAAACTCAGGAAAGCTGTCAGAACATATGCAGTAACACAGACAAACATGTCATCATATGATTAACTGTCATGTAAAATCAGAATAAAATATCTAATTGTTTTGTGACATTTATTTTACAGATTAAAATATTCAATTTCTCTCTTTGTCATGGGTCATTTATTGGTAGCTGTACATTTAATACTCAGAATCTACAGTGCTTCTTCCCTTTACATCTTTTAGTGACAGATTTAGCTGACAACTTAAACTCAAATTTTTCAACAAAAATAAAGAAAAATATATTTCATATCAAGAATATAAAATATTGCTTTCAAATAAAGCAAACTTTAGAATTCTAAAAAAGGACATTCGCACACACACACACACACACACACACACACACACACACACACACACACACACACTAAAAAACCATGTTAATTCCAAGATAATCATTTGTACAGATTGAATTATAACTGGTCTAAAATTTCAAAAAAAAAAAAAATATATATATATATATATATATATATATATATATATATATATATATATATATATATATATATATATATATATAATACTTAATCTTATATTTTCCCTATGACCCTTTCTATCTTTTTGTATTTGTAATTTCTTTGTAAAAGGGAAAAATTGATTTATTTATTAGAAAATGGTGAAGGTTGGTTGAATGGATAGAAGAAGGCCAATGTTAAGAAACGCACACACTGTAATAAGTGTGGAAAAAACATCTTTTACTTTCCTTCCAGATTTTCAACAATGTTATATTCAATTTTTAATTTTGTTGAAACTTTGCACATAACATATTTTTACATATAACGTTGTAGTATAAAGCTCACTTTCATATCACAGTGCCTCTCGCCACCTAGGCTGGTCCTAGTGTGAGAAGATCTGTTAGTTTGCTTGCCAAAGGTTGGTGGTTTTCAGCAGAGACTCTGTTTTCCTCCACTTTCTAAGAACTGGCCTCCTCTATCAGTGAAATTTTGACTGGGGCATAAAACAAGGTAACTCCACTCCACATAACCACAGATAATTAATCAACTTTTTTAATTAAAAAAGTATTGTTTATTTTTTATTTTCTTTATAATTTTTTATGTTATTATTATTATATTATTAATTATAATATTTTATCCTGATGATTTTCTGACTACTTATGCCTACAGAATTTATTTCCATATATATGGTTAGGTCCTATGACGTCACATCAGCAATTTTTCAGCATTTTTGCAATGAGAGCAAGTTTATTAATCTCTAAGGATTAATCAAGTATATATGCAGGGCATGTGCCAGTATTTATAATTGTCTGCCTTGTAATTACTAATATCACACCGTCAGGGCAATTTTTTTTGTTAAGATGCAAGCTCACTGAGTTCATATGCCATATACAAGCAAATCACTCACCCTGTCACATTATTCTGGTACCAAGTGGAAAACAGCGGATACTCTGTCCACCTAATGAAAAGTGCCAGGTGAGGAGACAGTGTTTCAAATTTTGAAGTCTTGGGTATGAATTGACTTAGGTTTAAACCCACAGCTGTCGCATGTTGAAAACTTGAACCCCAGTGCAACTTTGTAACTGACCACATGCAAGAAATACTTGTTCCATATTTTTAACTATGGTTGAGGAATAATTTTTATTTGTTTCATTGAAAACATAGTCTCAAATTTAGAAATAAAACTTTGATTATAACAAATTAAAAATGAAGTAAAAATTGCAAATAAGTTTCCATAGAATTTACAACTCCCGAGCACCTGTGTTACATTTCTGTTCCCTGGACGATATTGCATTTAGATTTTTTTTTTAAAAAAGTGTTAAAATTTACTTCTTTATGAGTATTAGTTTTCTTTTCATTGTTAAATTATGCATACAAAAATTATATCATAGGAAATAAGTCAATTTTTAATCGTATTCATACAAAAGACTGTAAACAAGGGAGGTAAGTATACACAAACGAAAAATCCATCATGGACTCGGAGCAACACCTGCTATTTTCTGAATTGACAGAATCGCATCCCACACGGATTTCGGACAAAACTTTAATATGATCACATTAAGAAATGAATATTATTTCATAATTTAATAATAAGAACCCATCATATGTCCTAATATTTCACAATACGTGTCTGAATCACCGGTGACGTCCGGCAGCTGTGAAGCAACCTAGACTTTAAAAGCGTTTATCTCGTAACTTATCGAGATATTTTTTTTTTTTTTTTTTTTTTTTTTTTTTTTTTTTTTTTTTTTGTTATGGGATTATATAGCTGAATAATACATTTGTACAACATTTATTGAAAATATTCGTTATAGTTACTAAAAAATATGATGCATCTTAATAAGGAAGACAAATAGTGTTAGTTTGCTGATTTTATCAATATAAATTTTCATTCGAGACAAGCTGTGTACTTACTTGCAAATTGCTATTATAATTTTTTTTTTTTTTTTTTTTGGGGGGGGGGTAGTAAGCATATTATTTGAATCGTGATCTTTCGCAAATTCTTGTAAACATACAATGTAAGTCTTATTACAATGTTTCATTTTCTTTCTAATTATCATTTTTATTAATTGATTAATATTTATTAATTGTTTTACTTATCATTAATTTTTTTCAAATCTTTTTTTTATTTTTATTTTTTACCATTTTTTGCATTTTACACCTACGCTATTTAAAAGTTTCAATTTATACATTTTGTAAATCCCTTAATATTTTTCATTAGACTTACAATAAGCCTATAAATTTAGTGTTAGTAATCATGTTATAACTTATAGGAGTCAAATGCATATAGGTGCGCAAAGCTACCTTAAAGAAAATGTATATAAGCTTTAAAATTCCAATGCTTAAAACTTTGTTTAAATATGCTAATATTTAGCAGTTTTTTAATGTTTCTTGCATTTGATAATAAATTATATACCATGAGCACCAGAAGCATACAAAAAACAGTATTTTATAAACGAAATGATTTTTCTATTATCATAACAACAGTGAAATTAACGTTAGGAGTTGAGTAGTTGCGTAATGTTATTAAACTCCCCAGCAAAGATTCTTTCATTTATATCAAGTCGGTAAAAGCTGTAAGAAACCAGAGTACTCGGAGAAAGACCACTGACCTTGGCTAGCAAAATGACAAACTTTCTCACACTAAGATCTTCCGAGTAGGATTCAAACGTAAGCGGTGAGAAACACTTTGATCTAACAGTGCACATTTTAGGCAATTGGGGCACCTTCATGAAGAAAAATAAGACTATCAAGTAATTAAAAGTTACAAATATTAAACAAAAATACCTGTTTAATTTTGATTTGCCATACGTGCACATTTTGGATAGAGAAAACCATTAGGATAGCGAAATTGTAAATATTGCTCAGTTTCCGGTGAATGAGATTTACATGAATCAATTTAAATTTTTCATGTCCTTTAACATGGTAATAAATAAACTGTATAACTTGCAAATTTGTTCGTTAAAAATATTGAGTGGGGTTCTTTGGAAAAGGAACATACTGAAAGCCACATTTGTTATGTTACCAAGGCAAACTAGAGTCATTATGTCTTTCAAATTATTTTGCAATATGCTGACATATTTTTTCTTAAGAATATATGTCATTTCTCTCAATTACTTCCAGTGTTATAATCTTTGTGTTGTATGTCCATGAATGCTATACAGCATAAAAAAGGCTTTACAAACATTGATATATGGTCAGAAAAGAAACTATTCCTTGCATTGTATTGATCTTACTTTCGAACTTTCGTAACCATATTTTTAGCTTCATATAAAGAGTTACTTAACTAATAAAAGGTTATCAATTTTTTTAATAATGAAAAGGAAAAAAAATAGTCAAAAAAAGTACCGATATCGGATAACGGTTAGTTTTTACACTCAAAAAGTAAACGAATCTTGTATTTAACTATTTCTTTTCGAAATAGTGATAAGATACAAATTAGAGTTTTGAGTAATCAGCCGGTATGAAATACTGTATAAGATAACTTATTCGACCTTTAAACCGGTACTAGAATGTCGACATTCTAAATAAATGACCACTTACCATGTATTTATGTTTTAAATTCTTCAGTTTACAAATTTATTTTGAAACTTGTTTGTTTCAAAGTTTTTATATTCATTAACATTATTTTAATGGTAATCTATAGCTATCAGTGCGCAGCATCTATATTTTGATCAATATAGTGACATGGTAATACTGCGTATTGAGAGGTTGTTATATTGATGGCGTTGTTTTTTACGTTTACACAAAAGAATGTGTCCCAGTATCTAAAAAGTATTGTTTTGACAAGTCAAATGTGTGTTTTAGTTACTGTTTAAATAATTGTAAATTGTGTAATATATCAATTACCACCACAAGTAGGTCTAATGCCACTCCACATTGTGTGTTTTAGTTACTGTTTAAATCATTGTAAATTGTGTAATATATTAATTACCACCACAAGTAGGTCTGATGCCACTCCACAATCCTGACTTCTGACATATTCTTTTTTCATTTCCGTTTACGATAGCAAATCCATTATTGCAACTGTAAGTTACAGTGCCTCCAGGGGAAAAATTGGTTCCGGTAAAATGACCATTCGATATGCTACCAGGATGTCCACATGTATCTGCTGTTAATAGGTGGACCAAAAAGTAAATAAAAAGACAAACACACACTTGAAATATGTACAAAATCCTAGGATTGTAATTTTTGTATTTATAAAAAGGCAATACAGACGTACACTCTTTTCTAAACAATCTTGAAGACTTATATGTAAAATATCTATATTAAAAAACTGAAATATCATTTACTTATACATTAATTTTTTAACAATGATGTCCCAAAATGGGCTTACTATGCATATACAATATAACATTATTATTACAGGAAGTTGAATTTTATTATGATAGTGATTTTTTTCCTTACAAATAAGGAGAGTAAATGTACCCAATTAAAATGCCTCTCGTGGTTTTTATAGAGAACTTTTAATAACTTTACCATAATCACAATTGCGGTTATCTCTGCTATGGAATCCACTACAACAAAAGTAATAGGCACCCCGATAATATCTACAAAATTGAAAAGATATTTAAAATAGATTTTTTTCTAGACTTTTGTGTTTTGTGTGAAAAAAATTGGAAATAAGAGTTCTATTCCGTCAAATAAATTTGTAACTACATTCAAATAAAAACTTTATTGTTATCATGGCTGCCCTCGATACTTCATATCAGCATTAAAACGTTTTAGAACACACTTTGACCTGTTCTATGAACTACAACGAACTACAACCCATATATTTACATACAGTTCTCTTTGTTTTAATCACTTGTCGGAGGTATCACAGACCTTCCGTTTCCATCTTCCTTAATATGAAAACTTACAAAACCATGATAAAACGTTTACAAAATAGAAAGCATTCCTTTATTTTATTAAGAAATCCATTTAATCTGAATGTGTTCATTCAAAGATAGCAAATGAGTCATGAAAATTGAAAGAAGGATGTTTATTTTTTTCTAACTTGTTATTCTATCCAAAGAGTGTAAAAAGTTCATGAAGTTAAATTCTTGTATTGAATATCTCTTACTTCATAAAAAATTAACCCATTGTTATGTATGAGACACATGATTTTTAAAGAACAAAAAAATTATTTGGGTAATACCATTTACTGTGGCTCTTAACACTTTTTTCAGAAACCTTCTAAGGTTTATTCTAGTCCACTAATTCCTACAGAGGTATTGTTTAATACAGGTAAAATACTCAAATACTTATATCATCATTTTTTTTCTGTTTGTCTTTTTGACACATCAAAATGTCCTTTTCTACTGCTTTTGTAAAGTATTTAATCAGAAAAAATCTTTAGATTATCATTTTTAGGCGAGTTTGTTTTTTTCATTTTTATATTAAATGATTTTTTGATGACTAGCTCATTCTTTTGGACTTTTTGTTTAATTTTATCATTTTTAATTAAGTTTTTTGTCCTAAAACGGCGCATGTGTGAATAGCGTTACAATGAGTATCCAACAAAGTTTTCTAATTACAATCCAAAGCGTGTGCCCTCCGCTTACTTTAGTACCTGCACATGGTCCTGTTTTGTCATAGTGCAAGGTTGGGTAACGTTGATAGATATGTGGAAGGTACTGTGGCCAAAGGACCAAGCAATTTGATTTTCAACAAGAAATAAGAAGGACAATTTTAAAAATGATAAAAACCTAACTTAATATTTCTTTCTGTGGTATATAGTTGCACTGTCAGTGAATTGATTATTGTGTTTTGTATTTTTGGTTAAAAGACAACAGGAGTTGTCGCCCTTTTGCTGATATTTTTCTGTCAATTTTAAGTTATAAGACAACAAGAGTTTTCTCGCCCTGATTGGTAGTTTGTATAGTTTGTAGTTATTTCCCTTGATTAAGATCTCTTTTGGGTAAAATGTCATAAGTTTGAGAGCTTGTCACGGAGTAAGTTTATATCAATATGTAAAACAATGAGTAATAGCAAACATTAACACGTATTATTTAGATTGCAAACACTGTTGAACACGCATATATATATATATATATATATATATATATATATATATATATATATATATATATATATATATATATACGAAAAATACATTGTATCAGTTTTGTAGCGGTTAAATATTTTGCACGTGCTTTTTTTAGTCAAGATTCATATTTTAACGTATTGTTTAGTGGTTTTATTTCATTCTTGTTTTTGTTCTTCTTTGGTAAGCCTTTAAGGCGTTACAGGGTATTTATTGCACAACTCTTGTGTACAATATTGAAATGGTTTAAGTAGTATACTTATGTATTACTGTACCCACGTGCACTATATTGTATGAAGTCATCGAAAATGTATGGACACCCATACTTGTCATATGTTTTATATGTTTTTTCTGTTCTTTTGCACACAACACATATATGAACACCTTGCGTAAATATTAAACAATAAAAGACTTTGTATTTACTGGTAGTACTGGGTTAGCTGCTGTAAACGGCATCCGTGCTAAGACAGAACAATAGTTATTGTTTTACCGTTAACGAGCTCAAATTATCAGAAATAGATAAGTTGTTACGAATGTTAACCATATATTCAAAGGATTATAGTACCATTGTCCACCCTTTAATGCTTTATTAAATATGAATCGTTTATTTTGTAGTAAGAAAAATTTAATTTCAACAGGAAACATAAGGAACAACGGCTCGTGATAGTGATATTTTATAGACTTACGCGACAGTTCTTAACTTTGTGGTCAGCAAAAATAAAATTCGTTTACTTACACTGTTTTAGGACATCTCCACCAACCAAATAGTCCACATTTGTATTTTGTCGACCTTGAATGTTGTTGATAAGCTGTGCACACATTTATTCTATTTCAAAAAAAAACATGTAAGAAAAATAAATAATAAAATAAAGTTACTTGTTACTTAAATCCTTCACCAAATCATAAGCAAACTGTTTGAATTTAATGGCTTTTAAAATTTTCCAATGTCTATCGAATAAACCAAGATATCAAATATACTACATGAACGAACGAAGACATGAAAAACCTTCATCTATGATATCTTGGGCTGATTATGTTTTTAAAAAGTGTATCATGCATTTTGTATCACAGTTGTTAGTATTGACGTTTTTGAAATTCTGTTTTTTTACAAAATGTTTACACATATGGCACATCAATATTAACACATGTATTTTTGTTAAACATTTACATTTAACAGTTTGTTTAAACGAATAAATGATATTTTTATCAATCTGAAAAAGGAAGGAGTTAAAGAAATAACATATACAGCTTTTTAATTATTGTTCACTACATTCGTTTTAAATCAGTTTTAACCCAATCGAAATAATGAGAGCGTTTGCAATTTCTTATTACACCAATATATCCCTTTACATACAGAATTAAAAGCAATAGTAACAGTTTGCCAACAATTAACTATGATGCATAATTAAGACCAGTCATACCATAATCTTCACATAATTTTTTAATGATAACACAATTTTGCAAAAGCTAAGTTTTCAGTTTTATAAGTGTTTTATCATAAGAATTATATCCAAATCTTCATATTTTTCTTAAATCCCATAAAAATTACAACAGTTTTATTGCATACATTAAGGTTATTACGTAACAATATAACGTTCAAATCCTGCATTTTTTTTCAATTTCATGAATAAAGGTTAACGTAATGATCTTTTGCGAAAACAAAAGAAAAACTTGTATAGTTAATAATGCATGGCACTGCCATGTGCCGCTTTTGCATTTTTATAAAATAATACAATTCAAAAGAAGCACATGACAATACTACATATAAGTTATTTGATCCTGTTTGCAAAACATTAATTTAGTGACTTGCTCTTCTAATAATTTGGTATAAAAGCAATATACAGGTCATTTACTAATATCGCATTTTTATACAAGAAAGAACGACTTCTTGGATTATTCATACCGTGTTTTCAAATAAATTTTTGAAACAAATCGGTATTTATTTTATTTTCTTTTATTTTGCAAAAGATTTCATCATTGTTGATTTATTGACGCGTTTTTATTGGCAATATCTTTAAAAACGATAAACAAGTGAAACCCTTTCTTTAGAAAAAAACTGAGATCACCATCCTGTTGATAAAGGGTTTGTTTTTACACAGAAATACAGTTGTATATCTTTACAATGTCAAACAACATAATTTTCATTTTTCTGAGTACATTAGGTTCTAATTGATTATCAAAACTTGGATTTTTTTTTCTAAAACACCGTTTTCCTTGTGAGTAAATCAAGATTATAACGTCAGTATGTTTTGAAAAAGGCAGTCGCATTACGGAGTGATAACAAAGATATATGATGAATAGGAAATGGGGGTTCTACATCACCATGCTTTATAATGGGGGCTCCTCAAACTCGTGAGGCGCTATGTTAACCTATGGGGGATCACCCAACCGTGAAGTTATCGAGTCTAAGCATTTAAGAGTGGCTATTTTAATATTGTCTGTATATAAGAGGTTGCGCAGTGTCATTGTTATCAGTCTTCACTGAATAACAAAAAGAAGTCACATCGTTACATAATCATTCAAAGTTTAAAGGGCAGCTGTAAAATTTATTTACCTGAGCAGAGTTAAAGTTTGTAGCAGGTAGATAGCAGAATTTAAAGTGTTAGAGTCTAGAAGTATACGATATTCTAATATCTTACCTGAGCAGTTTTATTTAAATTTGAACAGTTGTACGCTTGTAATCTATATCAATATAAATATATCAAAACCTTTTCTGTAAAAAGAAACCTTATAAGACACCAGCGATCATCTCATGGTGGCTACAAAAGTAATAGAGGTGACAATTTTAAACGGCATCAGATGTCTGTATTGGACAAGGAAAAGAAAACAAGAAACGTCCTTCAGATGAGGATTTCCAAGTAAACAGCAAAAAACAGCGAACGGAACTTGATGAAAACAATCAACTTTCATTAGCAAAATGTAACTGGTGCGGTCATGAAATAGAACTTTATCTGGGAAGAAATTTTGTCATCCTTGTGGGGACCAGGGGAAAGAATGTCATTGGTGCCATCGACCACTATCTCTACGTTTTTATAATCTGAAGATGGATGTTTGTGATACATGTATCAGCCGACAAGAGAAACAACCAGATTGGTGGTGCAAATTCTAAAGAAGCATTACAAGGTTCCGTGTCAACGGAAGAATTATTACCAAATCCCGGTAATTTATGGGATATACTCCAATTTTTATAGACAATGAAATTAATATAAAAACATTATTACCAACAAATTTGAACATTTTAAAGGTTTGAAATGGTATTTAACATTATTTGTGAAATTAGTTAAGTATAATGAAAACAACGAAGCCGTTTATGCTGAGCCTGTATTTAGATATATTAATTTTATATGTACAAATATGTCAGAATTGAAACATCAAATTGCAGATGCGTTTCAGAATTTATACACTTCATTCCAAAACTATGATAAGAATGGGAGTGGTTGGTTTATCGATCAAATTTTAAAGTTAGGAGTGAATACTGCTGAATTTTCTCCTATTTCTGGAAGTTCTTTCATTCCCCTTCCTGCTAAAATTGTTAAAAAGAAAGCTGTTCTAAATATTCAAAATAAAGATCAAAAATGTTTTCTGTGGTCAGTTTTAGCCAGTTTACATTCCGTGTCATATACAGATAACGCCGGACGTGTGTCCAACTACCTTCAGTATGAACATGAGTTTAATACATCTAATTTGGATTTTCCTACGCCTTTATCACAGATACCCAAATTTGAAAAACAAAATCAAATTTCAATTGATGTGTTTGGGTATGAGGAAAAAGAAATCTTTCCTATACATATCTCAAACAACCGACATATTTATCAGCATGTCAATTTATTTCTATTTTCTAAAGGTGAGAAACAACATTACTGTTTAGTTAGAAATTTAAGTCGTTTGTTAGGTGATAGGACAGCATATCGTTGTGCTACATATTATTGTTATTATTGTCTACATGGTTTCTCTTCATGCAATCTTCTTAAACAATTCTAAGTCAGGTGAAACCCATCAATCTCACACCCAATAAAGAAAATTTATTTCAAAATTCTGAAAATTGTCATATTTGTAAGCAAGTGTTGGCGCAGACCGAGTAAAAGACTCTTGTCATTTAACGGGAGAGTTTAGAGGTGTAAACCCATAATTACTGTAATTTTCAACTTCAATATAGAAAATAAAAAAAAATGGTAAAGTTGAATTTTACATTTCACAACTTAAGAGGATACGATTCTTTTTTGTTAATGGGTTCAGCCGGAAAATTCAAAAATAAAAAGTTAACTTTCATTCCCAACAATATGGATAAATAAATATCTTTTTCACTCGGTAATTTGAGATTTATTGACTCTCTACAATTTTTAAATGCATCTCTCGAAACATTAGTTAACAATTTTGTGAAAGAAGGAAGTTTCAAATTTCAAAATTTACTGAACCATTTCCCTATAGTTAAACACTATAGGCTACTTTTAATAAAAAGGTGTATACCCTATGACTATGTAGAAAGATCGCAAGTATTCTCGGAAGCTCAACTACCTAGTAAAGAAAAATTCTATAGCAAATTGAATGAGAAAGAGATTTCAGATGAAGATGATCAACATGCTCAGTTAGTGTGGGATACATTTAATTTACACGATTTAGGGGACTTTTATTAAAAAACAGATGTTTTGTTACTAGCCGATGTTTTTGAAAATTTCAGAACGCTTTGTTAAGATTTTTTTGTAAATTGGACCCGCTCACTACTGTAGTTCGCCTTGTTTTGCTTCCGATGCCATGTTGAGGAAAACGGGGTTAAATTGCAATTGTTAGACAACATAGACATGATTTTAATGATAGAAAAGGGTATTAGGGGAGGTGTGGCAATGATAAGTAAAACGTATGCTAAAGCTAATAACCAAATGATTCTGGGATTTTACCCAAAGCAAGCAAAAAAGTGGATTATTTTTTTTTTTGGATAAAAACAATCTATATGGGGGCATGTCTCAACCACTGCCAGAGATAGATTTTGCCTGGTAAATGCAAGATCAATTTCACAGCTTAGATGTAATGAGTATTCCAGATAATGTCAAGACTGGTTTCATACTGGAAGTTGATTTAGAATATCCCCCACATCCACATGACATGCATTCTGACTATCCTTTAGCTCAAGAGTCCATGACTGTGACTCATGAAATGTTATCAAATTATACTTAAAAACTTAAAAGAAATAAATTTGGGAATAAAAGGGAAATCACCCAAAAAGCTTGATCCAACCTTATATCATACAAAGAACTATGTAGTACACTACAGAAATTTAAAGTATGATTTGACTCATGGCCTGAAGTTAACAAAAATTCATAAGGCAATAGAATTAACACAGTCTACATGGTTAGAACCATACATAGCTTTTAATACAGAGAAAAGAAAACAAGCAAAAAACAAATTTGAAAAAGACTTTTTCAACTTTTGAACAGCTCTGTTTTGGAAAATGTATGAAATATATGAGAAAAAGGGTAAACGTGGAACTTGTAACAACAAAACAAAAAAGAGACTTAGAAAATTATTTTCTAAAGCTAACTTTCACCCTTTTAAGATTTAATGAAGAGTTAGTGGGTGTTCAAATGAAAAGAGTAAACATTGTCATGAACAGACCGATCTATGCTGGTCTTTGTATATTAGATCTGTGGAGGTTATCTATGTATCAATTTCATTATGATTTCATGAAGGAAAAATATGGATATAATGCCAAGCTATTATTTACTGATAATGATTCACTATGCTATGAATTGGAGATTGAAAATATTTATTATGATATGCTAGGCAATTTTGATGAGTTTAATACACGTAACTATCCAGAAAAGCATACTCTGTATAACCCAAACATTGCAGCTGATTTTGGGTAAAATGAAGGATGAATGTGCTGGTGACCCGGTCCACGAACTTCTGAAATGAATGAAAAGTAAAGTAACCCTATTCATCACTTCTATTCAGACTCAGATTCGAACTCCCAGTAATTACAGAAAAAGCAAACCCCTATTTAGCTTATTTGTTCTTGTAAAAAAAATATACAACAAAGACAGGTATAAAATATTTACAATTTATTTTCATCGTCATGAGTTACAATAGGTCTGGGAGCCATCCAACTGTAACATTACACAAAAAACGCAGTCTTTATCTGTATCTCCATCATCACCATCATCTTCGTTATCTGAAGTCTCGTCATCAGAGTCGTATTCCGCATCTTTCAATAGAGGGTAACATGTCTTTATGTTTTCTCAGCACTCTTGACACAGCCGTTTCTAAATCGATGTCCTTTTCTAATTCTTCATCAATATAAGATACTATTTTCCTATGAATTAAACTATGTTTAAGGTTATTCATAGTGAAATGAAATCACTATAAGTTTTTAATAATTCTCTTCTATACTTCGGTAACATTTGTTCATTTGCTTCTTCTCTGGGTTCATTTCAAGGAATGTCCTGATCATCTTCTATAGACTTCACTTTTCGATTAAACTTTTCTTGTGTTTCCTTATAAATTTCATCAATCATAGCATTTAATCCAGTATCATCCTCATTTTCGACGGATTCATCGCCAGTCTCATTATCGGTTTCATTTTGTTCAGAAGGCATCCACTTAATTCGTTTAGATGGCGTTTCTTAATTTTGTGATTAGTCGTGAGCCATAGAGCATTTACGTTTTATATGACTGTAGATCATAGCTAGTTGAAAATAAAACACCACAATCAATACAGGATGGGGTTTTCTCCATGTTGTCTTCCTGCTGTTTCAATGTCTGCTCTCTCCGACTGCTTTCTTCCAAATGATGAACATTTGATTTATTTTGGCTATTTATAGGATTTCCGGCTACAGTTTCAGCGGTTGTTATATTCCACTAATTTTTGGATCGACTCCATTAATTCTTACCCTTTGATGTCCGGGCGTTGTAGTTTTCAAATCCACGACTAAATAACCATAGGGTTATTCTGTTGCTTTCTAAAAATTGTTGCATAAAGTACTGGCTTTTCCCCCGGGTATATTTGTCGAGCTAACGTTTGAACGCTCTGTTTATCTATCGGGTTATTAAATAGTATCAAATAGTGACAATTCCTTCTCTGTGTTGGGTTTTTGTTAAAATACGGATTCTGATTAATCACAATTATGGAAAGGTTTCTATGGTGGCTTTCTTCGGTGAACACATCATTTAAACGTGTGTCTTTGACAGACATCAGATCATCTATCACTAATAAATTTCTCACTCTTTGGTCAATGAAACTATCTTTTTCCAAATCCATAGGAATACCCTCTATAAATTCGACAGGAGGATGAACTGACTGGCGAATAACGTAATATAACGGTTGCCAACTTCTGTAAAGCCATATGATTTTTTGTGCCGAACAGGGTGAATTCTGGTATCTTGAAGTAAATTGGTGATTAGATTTGTTTTACCACACTCCGTTGGACCTGATGTGATACACGTGAAAGGGTGTTTAAATGTCAATTCTACGACTTCAATGTCTCTGTGGTGGTTGTGGTAGTGGTGGTGGAGATATTTCACTTCTCTGTGGTGGTGGTGGTGGTGGTGGTGGAGATATTTCACTTCTCTGTGGTGGTGGTGGTGGTGGTGGTGGTGGTGGTGGAGATATTTCACTTCTCTGTGGTGGTGGTGGTGGTGGTGGTGGAGATATTTCACTTCTCTGTGGTGGTGGTGGTGGTGGTGGTGGTGGTGGTGGTGGTGGTGGTGGTGGTGGTGGTGGTGAAGATACCTCACTACTCTGTGGTGGTGGTGGTGGAGATACCTCACTTATCTGTGGTGGTGGTGGTGGTGGTGGAGATACTTCACTTCTTTGTGATGTTGGTGGATACACTTGACTGATTTGTGGTGGATACGCTTCACTGCTCCGTGGATAGGCTTCAATTATTCAAGAATTTTGAGATTCTTCTTTCTGGTGTGAACTTCGAATATGTCTAAGTAAGCCATCTCTTCTTGAAAACTTTTTACAGCAAACATAACACGACGTTGACTCCATGACGGTTTCTTCTTAAATGAATACTGAGCAAAAAATACTTTATATACCCTTCAACCATGTCTCTTGAATCCACGAATTAAATTTCTTGGGCCACTGGTACCTATTTACATATACTTTTGGCACTCCTTACCTGTACGTCGCTTAAGAACTTTCTGTACTTTCCACAACTCATCAGAATATTTAGGCCCTTTCTGCATATGCTCGCTTTCATAGAACGAGCCTTCTATAGGATCGGAATCATAATCCATTATTTTATAAACTGGAATATTTTGCTTCCGAAATCGTTTCCAAAAATGGAAAACTTCATGACTCCATTTCTCTTCGTAAACTTTCTAAACGTGTGTCGCGACTGAGTGATCCCAACTAGATCTCCGACTGTAAACTTGAAACTTTTGACAAGTTTGGATTTTCTCTCCACTTTAACTTTCTTAGGTATCTTGTCCATATACATATATTTCCATAGCTGAGCTTCATTTTCCTCATTTACAACAGCTGGATTTAGTCCGTTGAGCGCTGAATGTACGCTGTGGTTTTAGTTATAAACCAGGCAAGGTAATATTTCTACATAACGATAAGTTTGAATATGTAAAAAGTACCTATACATCATAGAAGTTAGTGTTCGAATAACCCTTTCTGCATATGCTGCTTTAGATATGCTACCGCTTATAATCTGCTTAATATCGTCCTGTTCTGAAGGAGGGAGTTTTTGAATTCCGAGCCGCAGTTAATTTGGTTTTCTACCCTCTGATATAATGGTTTCAAACGCCGATACAATCGAAGATGCACTTTTATTTTTCATCGTTACAACCAATAGATATCTTGCAAAAGTATCAATCACCACCAGTCAGTAACGGATAGAATCGTTGCACTTAGCCAAATTACTAACATCGGCTAAATCTGCGTCCCATAACGCATCTATCCCGTTCGATATGACTCTCAGGCTTTTAAATTTTGTTTTGAGATGTCTATTTAAGGAATAACTATCTTGTTCTTGAAGCCATTTCATTACTTCGTATAATGACAAGTTATAGTTTTTAGATTTCGAAAGATTACATAGTTTAGCGGGACCTCGAAAACCTGCTGGTTAATTAGGATCAAAATATACATTGCTTGCATATAACAGTCCAACATGTTTACCCTATCAACTTAAATTCACAAATAAATTGATTTATACAGACAATATTAAAACAGCCACTCAATCAGCGAGCAGTGAAATATAGTAAACAAAAAAAACCGAGTAAGAAATAGCCATTAAAATATATACATGCTTAGACATGATAACTTCACGGTTGGATGATCCCCCATGGGTTTACATAGCTCCTAACAAGTTTGAGGAGCCCCTTTTATAAAACATGGTGATGTAGAACCCCCATTTCCTATTCATCAGATATAAATATTGCTGTTCTGATATAAAAACTATTTTATCTCTTACAAACACAAGCTATATAAATAATTTTAATTTTACAGAAAATATAAAGTTTTGTAAGTGTCATATATCACTTTTTATATGTATTTTTTATGATTAAATTCAAAAAGTGATACATGACATAAGTTAAAAAAATATTACGTACCCTCCTGCCAACAAGCCGTTAACATTTAAAATCACTGTCCAGCTTACGACAAAAAAAAGAAAAATTCTTTTTATCATGTCGAACTCTTTCGGCTATTTCCACTTATATGGTTAAATATGACCACCTAAATACAGTGTCTTGTCAGATTTTGAGATCACTTCCTAGTTCTAAATTATTACACTAAAGATTGGTTTACATTCTACTTAAATCTTAAAATATATATGACACTTGACAGAACAATAAAAAAATATTTCACGAACTATAGTCAGATATATATTTAGATGGAAAGAGTAAGAAACAGGAAGTAATAACATGCATGTTAACCGGGAACAGCAATTTTGACGTTGTTTTTGTTAAATTCCTGTCCGTCTATAGATATATAGTTTGAATCATTAAGATAATTTATCTTAGTTAACAGGAGTACATAACGAATTTTTAATCTCTTTTTAGATAATAAACTATTCATTTTGAAAAGAGACCTTTATTTCATTTGATCATTGTAGGCAACATTTTACAAAAACGGCCATTTGTACCTCAAATAAACAAACTCTGATGACTTTTTAGCGAGAAAAGCCTACGAAAAATGTTTTTAAAAGGTAGAGGCTATCATCCTGGTTATTGTTGTAATGTTGTTTATGTTTTATGTATTGAGTTATCAGAACAGACTATATATGAACCGGTAAAGTATTATTGTTATTAATGATAAAGCGAATTATTTATATATTTGTATAGAACCTTACGGGGTCTGCTTATTAAGATCTAGTAGGTAACACTATCAAATATTTTTTTTTAATTCAATGATTTCATTATAATTTTTCAATTTTTAAATCATTATTATTATTATTATTATTATTATTATTATTGTTTTTGTTGTTGTTGTAAAGATCTTTTTAAAAATGCGACTTAAATTAGTGAAATCACTTCAGTGGATTTATGAAACAACTGATAAAACTCAGAATGAACTAATGAGACATTGATTTTATTTTGTTTGTCTGAAAAAAATAGTTCACCTTCAAAGTAGATTAATGAGAATCTTTTAATAACTTTGTAAAAAAACTCTTAATAATCGAAGTAAATACCATGTTTATAAGAATAATTTGTCATATGTAACGACTTTGAATTTTAATCGACTTTAAAATTCAACATTTACATTATATTACTACTACTATTGTACAAGATTAAGCCGAAGGCAAGAAATTGCTCCAAAAAGAATTTTTAAATCTGTGTAAGATCCATAAGAATGATGTTACAGTGAGAATTAAGATTAAATGCTTGAAGCTATATCAGATTGAATTATAGAGATAAAACACTTTTACATAACTAAGACCACCAAAGAGCAATGTCCGTGTAGGATGGGTGTGAATTTATAGCTGTCACATTTAAAGTAGTTGCGTTGGATATCATTGTAATCAAAAATCTATTTCCTGTTCTTAATGTTTTAACAGGTGGTCATTGTCAATGCAAGAGAGATGTAAGGAGTGTGGATTATGTGTGAGAGTTTCAGTTTGTAATTTGGAAGCAAAGAGTTAACATGTTAAAATGATTGTTTATCTTATGCATCATAAAACAACGAATAAAAATGTAACTGGACTTAAACAGAAGTTTTAGTTATACCATTTGTAGCTCATTCCCTCGTGATGTCTACAGATAATAAATCTGGACGTCACAAATATGGTGGAGAAATCCGAAGTTTAAATGGCATATAATACTTGATCACAGAAACAAGCCATGTCGGATACTGAGGAGAATCCATCCAATGTTCCTGAACAGACACATAATAATTACAATATGGACGAACTTAAAAAGTTATTTAATGACATGTCACAAGATTTTAAACGCTCGATGGGTAGATCTAGTCTTCCAGGCGTAAACATTAATATCTTTTCGGGACTGCCAAGTGAAGATGCTTTGAAATGGCTTGATGATTTTGAGGCATGGATTGCATGCAGTGGCTGGATCCATGATGATGAGAAAATCGCTCGCGCCATGAGGCTCAAACTCGATGGCAGTGCCCTTTCCTGGTTTCAGGATTTACCTAATTCCAAAAAACGAAGCCCCGCTGCTTTGTTTCAAGCTTTTAAGGAGCACTTCGGTAAACTGCATCCAACTCATTTACTAGAACAGGATTTATACGATAGAAACATGTCTCCTGGGGAAAGTTTGGAAACGTATATCGTTGATTTAGAACGTCGTGGGAGACGCTTTAATAAATCGGACAACGAACTAATGGCAGCATTTATTCGTGGACTACCACCGATGCTAAGATTTTTTGTTGTTCAAGGTAACCCAAAGACATTCCTTGGTGCAGTCCAATCAGCTAGAGTGGCCCATGAGTCATTTTCTATGGCACCATTCAATATCACCACTCCTTCAAGTGACAAAACAACAACAGAACCACCGCGTATCAACAAAGTGGATATTGCTTTCCCTGTATGTCAGCTGTGTAACAGGACTGGACATAGTGCGCGGGAATGTCCAGGTGACAATTTAGATACCTGTCAACTATGCCAGAAAAATGGACATAGTGCACCGAAATGCAGAAATTATTCTGTAAAAAGAAAAAGCAATCGCAACAAACAAAACATTCAATGTTACAGGTGCCAACAATACGGACACTATGCTCGAGAGTGCTCCAATTCGGGAAACTAAAAACGCCTAACAAGGACGGGCAATTTGTTAGGCAAGTAGAAACTAATGAAACGAACAAATGCCCAGAAAAAGTAAGTACCAGTTTTGGTAAATACAATGAAAACAGTGACACTGACTTTCAAACTTTTAGTAAAATTTCTATTAGTAAATCTATTTTGGTAGACAATTATGTAAACATTAGATTTAATAATTTTGTTACTAATGCTATGATTGATACGGGTGCAGATATTTGTGTTATTAACCCATGTATTTTAGCAAAATTAGAGAATGCAGGAGTGGAAGTGCAAGTGTGCGAGTCTGACAAGAGTGCTATTCTCACTGCAAACAATGAAAAGGTAGCCATTACTGGCTTGATTTATGTAAATATGTATATTGGTACCATATCAACACATGTAAAATTTTATCTTGTACCTGGTTTAGAACTGCACATTATTTTAGGTTTAGAATTTTTAAGGGAGCAAGGAGCTATTATTGATTTTAGTAATAAGTCAATATCATTTGATCATAGCCGTCAGTTAATCGCACAGACTAATATTACTGTTCCCCCTCGATCAGAGGTATTAGTTGTTGCAAATTTAAAGGGTAAATCATTACCAAACAAAGTTTTAGGTCTATCTTCAGAATCATATAGTTTATCTTCACATGGTTTATTAGCAGCTAAGTCTATATCGTGCGTGAAGGACGGAACAGTAATACATGGTTTGTGTAACTTAACTGAACATCCAATAACTGTGAAAAAGAATTCAAATATTGGCAAATTTGTTTGTATTACAAATAAGGACAAATTATTTCATGTTCCAATTGACACCGACAAAACAAACAGTCAGAGTATAAATACTACTATCCCCGAAAAAGAAAGTAATTCAAACACAAGTGTCAAAGGTCATGACCTGACGGAGTCTCAGTCGGATGAATTAAGTAAACTGTTATCAGAATTCTCAGATGTTTTTGTAGATAAGACTGGTAGACTAGGTCAGTGTGATATTTTGAAACATGAAATAAAAATACCAGACGGTACGCGACCTATTAGACAGAGACCGTATAAATTAGGTGCACAACAAAAAGAAATTTTAGAGGGGATGGTAAATGATATGCTTGACCAGGGTGTTATAGAACCAAGCACAAGCCCGTGGGCAGCGCCTTGCTTACTAGTATCGAAACGAAATAGCAACGATTTCCGTTTCGTTGTCGATTACAGAAAGGTCAATGCGTGCACTGAGCTAGATGCATATCCTCTACCGACAACGGACGATGCTCGTGAAAGCTTAGGGGCACAACAGCCAGCTTACTTTTCCACTCTTGATCTCAAAAGAGGATTATATCAAATGGAGATACATCCCAAATCACGCCCTTTTACAGCATGGCGATGCCATCTGGGATTATTTCAATTCCGACGTCTTCCAATGGGGTTGAAAAATTCACCAATGATGTTCCAACGTTTAATGGAAACAGTTATGAGGGGTTTAACGTTTAAATTTTGTTTGATCTATCTTGATGACGTCATTGCCTTTTCTCCTGACTTTTCAAGCCATATCTGTCACTTACGACAAATATTTGAGATTGCGTGAGGCAGGACTAAAATTGCACCCTGACAAATGCCATTTTGCACAAAAACAAATAAATTACCTTGGACATAAGGTTAGTGCTGAAGGCATATCACCTGACCCCGCAAAAATCGATGCTGTGCAAAGTTATCCAGTGCCTCAGAAGTTAAAAGACCTCCGTGCATTTTTAGGACTTTCGGGATACTACCGAAAATTATAAAAAATTATGCGCAGATCGCAGCCCCTTTGTATGTACTAACAAAAAAGGATAAGTAATTTATATGGTCTGATGAATGCGATGTCGTCTTTAACAAGTTAAAGTGTTCCTTGACATCTCCGCCAGTATTAGCATTTCCAGATCATGACAAGGAATTTCAATTATACACTGATGCTTGTTCTCATGCAATAGGTGGAGTTTTATGTCAAATGCAAAACGGAGTAGAACGCGTCATTTGCTATGTTGGCCGATCACTGTCACGACAAGAACAACAATACGGTATCACGGAGAAAGAATGTTTAGCATTGGTATTCGCTGTTAAAAAGCTAGATTGTTATTTACGTTTTACAACTTTTACAGCTTATGTTGATCATGCCGCGCTTAAATGGCTCTTTTCTATGACAGAACCGGTAGGCAAATTCACGAGATGGGTAGCACTACTACAGTCTTACAACATGGAAATTACTTACAAACCTGGAAGTTCGCATGGAAACGCGGACGGTGTTAGTAGACGGGAATATGACATCTCGTCAGATGAATCCGAGACGTTGTTAGACGTGTTACCGTCATACGATGTTGTTGACAATTTGCAACTAGCGAATGAGCCAGTAAAGCAACCGAAATCAAAAACCGATCAAAAACACCGGTACGTTAACAAAATAAGCACGGACCGCGTACAAACTGAAACGCAACATCTCTGGACTTTAGATAACTTACGCGAAGAGCAACGTTCGGATAGTTATTATAAAGATATTATCAAATATCTCGAAACAAACAAATTACCTGAAGAGATGAAAGCGTGCCGAAATGTATTAATTTTGCAACCATTCTTTTTCATAAATGATGGCATTCTTTATCACACAGAGAAACGATATAAGCGGAAAAATACGGGCGCTAACGTACACGTACAAGTAGCAGTACCACATTCACTGATACCAGCGGTATTAAGGGAAACCCATAACGCGCCGTTATCTGGACACCTTGGTATAAGCAGGACAATACGTAAAACTTCACTGTTATTTTATTGGCCTAAAATGGGTGTCGATATAACCAAATAGGTAAAAGCTTGTGAAACATGTGCACAGCGCAAACGACCGCATAATCAAACTAAAGCTTAAATTTTACCAATGCCGTACGCATCACATCGGTTTGAACGAGTGAGCACAGATATTTTAGGACCTTTACATCCTTGTGAACATTCGAAAAATCAGTACATCTTAGTGTTTGTTTGTTATTTGACCAAATACGTTGAACTTGTGCCTTTACGTGATATTAAAGCGTCTACCGTTGCTACCGCATTTTTGCATAATGTTATATGTAGACACGGTACACCTTTGTATCTACATTCAGATCGCGGTACAAACTTTTTGTCTAATATTATGAAGGAGACTTGTAAATTACTTGAAACTAAAAAGACTCAAACGACCAGTTACAGACCGCAGTGTAACGGACAAAGTGAAAGAATGATGCACACTATCAAAGAAATGTTATCAAAATATATCGACAATGATAACAACTGGGACCGTTACATACCATTCATTCAATTCGCGTATAATACTTCACCGTCAATAGACACAACCGATTACACACCATATTTTCTGGTACATGGTAGACACCCGAAATCTCCAATAGACACGAATTTACCTTCGCTCGATACAAGCAAATCGGCTAAGGGTTACATAATTCAGGTATTGGAGGATATTGAGATTGCCAGAAAGGTTGCAAAAGACAACACTGAACAACGCAAAACAGAAATACTTAAAAAGACCAATATCAACAGATGCAATCCCAAATTCATGTTGGTGATATAGTCTACTTGTTTAAGCCCGATGTTAAGTCAGGAATAAATAGAAAGCTTCGGCGTCCATGGGTAGGTCCATTTTACATCGTCGAAAAACTTTCCGACATACATGTCAAACTTCGCCGAAAATTAGACGGTAAACTTATAAAGAATCGAATACATGTAGATCGATTAAAACGTGGTTATATATGGGCTAATGAACCCAATGATACGCGACCACCGGCTAACAATGACAACATCGAGCCTGTAACGCTAGATTTTGAAGAAATTCCACCTGATTGCATAGACTTGCAAAATAATAATTCTGAATCGCAGTTATCGCAAAAGTCAGAAATCAATAAATCCCCGACAAATGATGAACAGGTCTATAACATAGAGAAAATCATTAAGAAAAAATATGTTCAAGGTCGGTGGAAATACAGGGTCAAATGGCTAGGATTTGACGTGAAAGACAAATCGTGGGTTGATTTTGACGACTTGACTACCGAATGCCAAAAGTATGTAACAGAAATGCACAGGAAAATACCCACAAAACGATAGGTTGCTTTCATTTGTTTTAATAAGATTTATTTACTTTAGCAAAAATATAATCTCTTAGTATTTTTATTCACATTACATGCATTTTGTTTTTAATTTTTTTTTCTCAATCATGTATCATTATATATATATAAAATATATAACAGTAGGATATAGACCATTTTTTATATTTTAATTCATTTTTTGTATTTTACACAATATGTTCATTTTTGTTTGACCAAAGCTACGGTATCATTCCCTTTGAATCTCTGACAATCTGTGTTTTATATAACCTTAGTTGTTGTTGGTTATATGTGTTGCGTTTTGCATATTTTAGATGTTTACAGTTTGAACAGCTGATCACTGTTCATGGGTGTAAGAAATTGATATAGAAGTCATGTGATCAGAATAAATAGGGATTTTATTTGATATTATGTCACGCTTTATAATTGTCTATTTTCTTTTTGACCTTATCTATGGTAACGGCATTATCCGCCTTTCATGTATTACTGTGTCAAAGTCTGAAAATGACAGTCAAACAGAACATTTTGTATTTACTCATTTTCATTTTCATATAACTGTTACGATACCATCTTTATATGTAAACGTTATCTTGTGCTAAGGAAACATTATTGTATTTTTTTGCATGTCTACATGCTCAACTTGTTAAACAATAATATGCTTTCAAGCATTAGATAAATACATTTTGGTATGTTTCACATTCTTATTTTTAGTCTATTTTAGTCATATAACCATAGTTATCTTTTTATTACTCTTATATCCTTAGCTTGTCCAGTTTACTTAATTTCGTATTTTTTTCTTCTTCAATTTTTTACAAATTTATTTGTTTTAATTACAATTCGAGTGGATCCGAATTTTATAAAGCAGGGGGTGATGTTACAGTGAGAATTAAGATTAAATGCTTGAAGCTATATCAGATTGAATTATAGAGATAAAACACTTTTACATAACTAAGACCACCAAAGAGCAATGTCCGTGTAGGATGGGTGTGAATTTATAGCTGTCACATTTAAAGTAGTTGCGTTGGATATCATTGTGATCAAAAATCTATTTCCTGTTCTTAATGTTTTAACAGGTGGTCATTGTCAATGCAAGAGAGATGTAAGGAGTGTGGATTATGTGTGAGAGTTTCAGTTTGTAATTTGGAAGCAAAGAGTTAACATGTTAAAATGATTGTTTATCTTATGCATCATAAAACAACGAATAAAAATGTAACTGGAATTAAACAGAAGTTTTAGTTATACCATTTGTAGCTTATTCCCTCGTGATGTCTACAGATAATAAATCTGGACGTCACACTTTCACTCCAAACCAAAATTATATAAAATGCAAAATAAAAAAAGTAAATTTTCGTGATATCACAATAGAGTAACGAATAGGTCTGTTCAAGGGAAATGTGCAAGGAGGGTTCTTTAAAGTGCCACTCCTGCCGCGACGAGGGGCATAGGCTTCTCTGCCCATGACTTCTTACTGTAGTGCTTGGCGTTTGGACCTCCATTTCCAACTTACGAAGCAACCAATCTATCAAACGAGGTACCATTTGTTTGAATGCGAGAAAAATACTTTATTATTTCATTTTTTTTTTTCATTTTGCTCATTGGCAGGATAGAACAGGCTTTGCAAGACTAATTATAGTCTTCACTTATCGAATATAAATGACTCATTGTTGATTAGATAGTTGCTTAGTTTATATTGTTTATATCACGTCAAGGATTTTTAGCAACATACTTCATCGGGTTTGTGAGTTCTTTAAGTGACTCCGATCACCTTTGTTACTGCCTCGTTAATAATTAGTAGAGCGTCAACTTCGAGAGCGGAAGATCGAGGGTTTGAAGCATTAGGAGAACAGAGTTTGAATGGTTTGCTCGGTGCCAGTAAAATGTGACTGGTGATATTGTACGCTTATCCTATTCACAAAAATTGCCTTGTGTACGAGATAATACTAGGCTAATCATAATACATTAAAGGGTACCTGTAACCAATTTTTTTATCACAATTGTTTATATATTATTTAAATATAACAATATTAAAAACTGCATCAAAATTGGTGTGACAAAATAAAAAAGTTATAGCGGTTTGAAATCCACATTTTATAACTTTCTCCTTATCGCAAAGTGAAACGCCTCGTTTTGAGTTATAAACGTGTAACGCCATTGCAGTATTAGAAGTGTCTAACATAATAGACATTAGTATCAATGATTATTTATTGACGTATGTAGAAGAAAAAAGTAACGACTCTGACATATACCTATTTATGTCAAATAGTTCGTCATTATTTGGGGAAGCAGTAGACTATCTTATAAGTGATGAATTTGGAGTATAACCGTTATTTATTCGCACCAGAAACCAGAGATTTTCATTGATTTGTATGTCTCTGCAGAAACAGACGAATCTGATGGACATATTGAGTCAAACCCCGACCTACTCGAGAATTGTGACTTCATTTGGTTGCATAGCTGTTAAAAAATACGTGACGAGTGTTAACTGGTCAATAACACGAAAATTTATTTTATCTTTGACTTTTTTAAAATAAATTATTTCATTAAGTTGGACTGGATAGACTCGAGAACTACGATAAGTTGCATAGCTATAACAAAATAATTGCAATTAGTTTCAACTTGTCAAATACACGAAAAATTAATTTTAACGACATTTTAAAATGAATTAAATATTAGTCGGACTGTACGGACTACCGGATAAATCATATGGAACTTACTGTGGTTTCATTTGCTGATTTGGATCACAATTAAAAATCAGCACATGACAGTGGCACCGGCTAGAAATTAATACATTAAAATCCAATCTTTGGTGCAATGTTTATTGACAGTTGAAATTAAATGACCGTGATGTAGAAAACTGTTTAAGTAGTCTGGCGGCATCATATTTCCTCAATAATTGGAAGATTTTAACATAAACTTTAAAAGTTTTCTCAAGTTAAGAACTCCCACAAAACTTAATCAGAAATATATCCACTCACATTTCATTCATAAGTAGCTTATAAAATACGCATGAAGTAACTGTAGTGCAATGAATAATTTCCAAATCATTAATCAATTTCAGTATACTAATGCAGCTATGTCATTGACCTTTCATCATATATAACCTTGAACCATATATGATTGTCATGTCAATACCTATAATATTCTAATATACATGCCTATGCATAAAATAAATAGCTTTTAAGATAATTAATAATCTTTAACAAGTATTCCTATGTTGATATGACCTTGACCTTTGAACATATAACCTTGAACCATATATCATAATGATCATTGTCACAATACCTACAATATTCTAATATACATGCCTATACAAAAAATTAATAGTTTTTAAGATAATTAGCAATTTAAGTCTTCTTTTGCAGCTGTGACCTTGACCCTTAAGCATATGACCTTGCACCATATATCAAAATTATCGTCATGTCAATACCTACAATATTCTAATATACATGCCTATACAAAATGTTATTAGTTTTCAAGATAATTAGCAATTTAATTCTTCTTTTGCAGCTGTGACCTTGACCTTTCAACATATGACATTGTATTATATATCATAATGATAATCTTGTCAATACCTACAATATTCTAATATACATGCCTATACAAAATGTTAATAGTTTTCAAGATAATTAGCAATTTCAGTCTTATTTGCAGCTGTGACCTTGACCGTTCAATATATGACCTTGGATCATATATCAAAATGAACGTTGTCGCAATACCTACAATGTTCTAATATACATGCCTATACAAAAAATTAAAAGTTTTCAAGATAATTAACAATTTAAGTCTTCTTTTACAGCTGTGACCTTGACCTTTCAACATATGACCTTGTACTATATAGCATAATGATCGTTGTTGCAATACCTACAATATTCTAATATACATGCCTATACAAAAAGTTAATAGTTTTCAAGATAATTAGCAATTTAAGTCTTTTTTTTGCAGCTGTGACCTTGACCTTTAAACATATGACCTTGAACCATATATCAAAATGATCATCATGTCAATACCTACAATATTCTAGTATACATGCCTATACAAAATGTTAATAGTTTTTAAGATAATTAGCAATTTCAGTCTTTTTTTGCAGCTGTGACCTCGACCTTTCAATATATGACCTTGGATCATATATCAAAATTATCGTTGTCGCAATACCTACAATATTCTAATATACATGCCTATACAAAAAGTTAATATTTCAAGATAATTAGCAATTTAAGTCTTCTTTTGCAGCTGTGACCTTGACCTTTCAACAAATGACCTTGATCCATATATCAAAATTATCGTTATGTCAATATCTACAACATTCTGGTATACATGCCTATGCAAAAAGTTAATAGTTTTCAAGATATAGTGACAAATATATAATTTTTAGCAATTTCCCCACTTAGAGCCTTACAATTTCCTCATTTTGAGCCCCATGGCTACCATTTATGCAAATCTCAAAATAGATGACCTAAGGATGTTATAAATGAAATAACTAAGGCATATCCCTTGTAGATTCAGAGGAGAAGATTTTCAAATTTGTTCACTCTTTCCCCACTTATGGGGCCCCAAGGGGACATAACTCCTTCATTTGTGCAAATCTGAAAGGGCTTCACCTAGGCATGATAGTTACTAACTTCATTAAATTTGGCCCAGTGGTTTTGGAGGAGAAGATTAAAATGTAAAAAGTTTACGCACGACGCACGACGCACGACGCACGACAAACGACGGACGATGAACCATCGCAATAAATCTAAGGAATGTGTCTAATAAACAAAAGGATTAATATTAATCTTAATTATCGGTTTATGTCAAACGAATGTTAATTCCACTTCATTAAATACTTTTCCCGTAAAATAATCATAGAAAGTTACACTACGAGTTCGTACTTGACTTATTTTAGTAGTTGGTAAATAATATTCTGTGGAGGTATGTTACTGCTATGACGTCACAACACGGAAGCTTCGATATCAACTTTTTTAATTTGATTTCTAGATTAGAAAATCACTGATATCTACTTTATTATGGAATGGAATTTTATGAAATTTTCGCTACAGCCATATGTAAGTACGACGAATAAAATATGTCAAAACGGAAAATCGTTACAGGTATCCTTAAAATCACTTGTACAAATTGTTTTCTAATTTAATCTTTTGAAACTCTTAGAATTATTTTCGAAGCTATAAATTGTTGATGAGACGGAAAACATCAAAACAAACCATTTGACCTGGTTTGTACAAATGCGAAGCTATGGCTACCTTTGGAGCGCTACTAAAACTCCTGCATTGCACCAACCAGTCTCTTTTAATGATATCGAGTGTAACAGCATAACTCTAAGGCAAAGTAAAACTATTGCTCACTTAAATTTTACACAATACGTGTCTGTTCTTTTTCTTTCAAATTTTTCAAACGAGATCCAGTCACCTGCTGTTGTCAGATTGAGGCTGAGTTACCTTGGACAGATCACAACCTCCTGGTGAACAATTACCAAACATACATTACTCTTTGTGTACTACTTCTACCAACAACCATGAATGCAATGACCACCTTTATATCCTCCATGCCAGTTGATGAAACAAATCATCTATCTCATAATAACTATAGCGAAGAAGCTTGTCCGCACAGACCTGACATATATATGGTCTGCTTTCAACTTGGATCTATGGAATCAAAAGTTTTGCCGTATGTTGTTTTAAGCCATATTCCGTTTGTGATAACTTGCTGCATATACTTGGTCATCATTTTCCGATTATGATTTTCTTTGAAGGCATGATTCTTTTTGCCTGCTTCCTAGCGTATTGATTTGGATTTTGAAAAATGTAGTTTGCATACAGCGAACTTTGAAAATGAAATACTTTGTTAAATATTTATTCGTTTTACATGATAATTTTATTTGTTTAATTATTCATTCATTTATTTACTTGTTTATTTATTTATCTTAATTTTTTATTTATGTGATGGCAAATTTTTGGTTCGTTTCTTTAAAAGTATAACCGCTGCTGCTTATGATTTTAATAGCGCTGGTTTGAAAAATAATGCATTATTTTGTTTTTGGATTTTTAAAAATATATCATTCAAGATTTTGGCTTATTTTCATGTTTTGAAACAAACTCAATGTTCAGACAAAACACATTAGTATGAAGTGTAAAAGTGAAAACGTATAAATCTAGAAGTTTATAATGCCATTTATTAATTAATTAAGATACATATTTAAGTCAAAACATTTGTATAATACTGCACGTTATTGTTCTCCGACACCTTAGCGTATGTCATAGCACGTGACCTCCTTTGACAACATCTTGTACTCTAGCGATGCTCAAGTGTTCTGACACAGCAGTGGCATAGTGTGATAATGCTATACACAGTTATTTGTCATTTTATTGAGTAATTACCAGACACACTTATTTGTCTTTTGTATCAAGTAATGATTTGTAAAACATGTAACGCATGGATAAATAGCCGTTGTATGTTCTGACACGAGTAGTGGTTCAGTGGTGCATTGGTTATAATAGGATACAATACACATGACATTTGATTTCGTATTTTGTACAATGAAACTTTTATTAAAATTATTGTTTTAATTTGTAAGTAAAAAATCATTTATAGTTCTATACATTTTTTCGTTTTAAATTGCATTAATTTCAATTAACTATATCGTGCATTATGATATTTACTTTGTTTTATTAATTGTAATTTTAATTTCCGTCATTTTAATCAGTTTATTCTTTAAGTGCTTCTCTTGAAAAAAAAAACAAGAATTAACTACTAGTTTTAAGTTTACAGAATAATGAAAAGAACAGCTGGGTAATTCCATCTCCAAGTAAGCAAAAGCAGCCGAATGTGATGATAAACTATGTGGCGTTTTACTAAACCAACGACATAGTTATAAGCGGCTTTGCTTCCGTCTTTACATTTCCGACAAACACCTTCATTGTTTTATCAATCATATCAAAAACACCAGTGCAGACGGTTTGTGAATCATCTGTTGGCCTTGGTGTTCTATAAATTGGGTATTCGTCATCAGAAGTATCTCCTAGCACCTGCCTCAAGTCATCCCATGTTTTGGGGTCAGAGAATTCTTGCGTTTTCTTTGTCCGTGCATTGGAACTTTCCATAAACTCAAATTCGTCTATTTGTATTAGTCTGTAATTATTGATGTGAAAATAATGACACGGTTCGTTTGTATTTTTCTGTTCTTCAATGTATTTCAATGCTATGCGACTTTCTGGCATGCCAGGAGCCACTTCCATTGCACACATTTTTTCTGGATATTCGAGAGACGCCATATTTACACAAAATCCAAAAGCAGACCCATAACCTCTATTTTGTGCTATTGAAAAAGCATCGTCGAAGGTTTTCGAACGTAAAAGAGCTCTGTTCAAAAAGTATCGTGGTGTTGCGCCCTCTATGGCTGTATTCGGATACAAGCCATTGCAGGTTATTACCATACCCTTGTTATTATAACTATAGTTATTTCCACAGAGCGCGCCAGGGTACGTATAAGCTGTAAACATGCAGTCATTTTCAATTGAATTTTGGTCTTCAATTTGGGCTTGAACAATATAGCCATATTTTTTCACTGTTGGATCGCAATCTTCATTATGAGCCAGGATCTTTGTGTAAGGCGTATTGATATATCCAACTGTACAGCCCCATATTCCACCTTTACCCTTTGACACACTGAACACGTGGTTATAATGGTAATTGTATACCTCTTTTGCAATGTTTAATAGGAAAATATTTTCAAATGCCATACCACAACCGTCTGCCATTCCTCGAATTTCTTTAAGGTAGTCCGGAAATGCTTTTGTAACATTTTTTAAATACGAGGCAAAAATCGACCGACCAGCTTTGCAATCATAAAAGGGAAGTAATCCTTGTTGAACTAAGGTAGAATGTTGATAAAATTGATGGATTCTTTCTCTAAACATGGCTCCAATGGCGTAACCGATATCATAGTGGCTCCCTCTTGTAAAGAGTACTGGCAACGCCTTGGTTTCGTTCTTATCTACCATATCTGCCGCTTAATCTAAAAAAGAAGAAAATAGCTTTATGTAAAGTCAAAAGAAACGAATTATTTGCAAATTTTCAAACCCTTCATAACTCGATAGTCTTTAACAAACTATTGATACATATTGTTTGAATCATTTTATAACATGGTAGTCTTCAACAAGCAATTTATACATGGGTACTAATCCATATTTCAAGATTCTTTGACAAACAGGATTGGCGAGTTTAATAAGATTTTATTCTTATTGTCCCCTTTTTTTTTTGGGGGGGGGGTATTTTTATTCTCAATTAAAACATTAATATCATTATACCTGAACTGTTAGATTTTACTTTAACTTACATAAGTGTGTATGTGTGTTGTTGTTGTTGTTGTTGTATTTCCTTTAAGGCCCATCTCTCGCGTATTCAAAAATATAAAGCATTACGTATTTTCCCGTCTTTGATATTGTTTGACACGGAAAATCAACTTTTACAGGATGTGTCACAATAAGCCGAGCAACTCACCTATAGAAAAAATGTCAAGGTTACTATAACTTTGGGGAACCTCTATTAACCAAAATTTGCAAAATAGGAGATAAAATAAAGGTTTTTGTAGTCAAAAAATCTTTAATGGAGAGGAATGCGCTCTGTATGCATTCGTTGAAAAACACGATTACTTCCATTATCGTGCTTGTAAATACGGTAAGTGGTTTTGTGAAGTATATGATTAAACGCATAATATTATGTTTTATCAAAGATTTAATATTCAGAACCACTTCGTTTTGGTACAATCTTTTGGGTGTTACAAGCCCAAATAAACTATCCTATATGAGTATGTATTTGATATTTGAGAATCATCCATTCTGTTTGAGAAAATAATGTCAATTTTTTTTTTTTTTTTTTTTTTTTTTTTTTTTTTTTTTTTTTTTTGTAAACAACAACATAATGCCTCCTTATACGTGAAGAAATTTAGACTCCATATCTCCACGCAACCGTGTAGACTTGTGCCACTGTTTGTTTGATATATCGAAACGGACAGTTTCAATTTTAGTGTCATTTAGGCCATATGCATCCAGATACCATACAAAGCTAAAAAAAAAAAAAAAAAAAAAAAAAAAAAAAAAAAAAAGACAATATTCAGGCTAATTAACGATCTTTTGCTTTCTATGAAGCCATTTTTTTTCAAAAACTACCTAAATTAAAAAAAAAATAAATGAATAAACGTTCACGTCCTCTTGACAAACCTGAAGTTGAATAATCATTTATTGCTTATTGTTATATTTTTTTGTGAAAATGCTTCAAGTTTCATACAAGTGTATATAATGTGAGTTTTAAAACACCACAACTTATTCAAAATTATCTTTTTTTTAAATTGCGAAAAAGCTGTGAGATTCATTTCAAACCAGCGCTCTTACGAACAACAACGACTCCCACTGCATAGTTTCGAATACCGCTTCGGCAGATCATAGTGTAGAAGGTTTGTCAGTTCGCTTGCAGGTGGTCGGCGGTTCTTTCTAGACATTCGGGTTTCCTCTTTTCCCCAAGAATTAGCCTGCTCGATATAAATCAAAGAGTTTTACTGGGGCGTAAAACGTCATTAATCCGATCCAGTTCAAGCAAACTTTACTTTCGGCACGCGACATGTTTGTATTGCAATACCATATTAAGACATTGAAAGAATATTAAAAATAAGTCAAGGGAATAAAGTTTTGTAAACATATGAACTAACTAACTAACTAAATAACTTAATAATAATAAATAAATAAATACATAGATAAATAAATAAACCATACAGTCCACTTACTGTTTTTCTGAGACGTGTCATCTCATCTTTAAAGTTACCACATACTTACTGCCTTTAACAATGTATAAATGATACTTCTTAAGATAACAAACCTAGCGTACCTAATATTATAATCAAAGTCCCCGGATTGTATTAAACATAAATAATCAGGTAAGTTATCTTTAAACATGTTGAGGACTAATTTGGCATGACATTGAATAAATAAAAGGTACAATTATAGAAGCCAGGGAACATTATTTATAGTACATTGTCATGAAAACAAACACGTACACAGAGAGAGAGAGAGAGAGAGAGAGAGAGAGAGAGAGAGAGAGAGAGAGAGAGAAAGTGTGTGTGTGTGTGTGTGTGTGTGTGTGTGTGTGTGTATTAGAACGGTTTTACATATTGATAAGCAACTGTTGTTCCGCAGATACTAAAGAGTATCAATGTTTCAAAGTTATTTTTTCTCAATTTGCAAACTATACGACATATTAGTTGATTTTTCAAATCTTATTTTGTTTCAGATATAAGTACAGTATCATCTGCATTCAATGAAATAAACATGTTAAAATAAATACCCAATTTTTCTAATTCAGAAGATATAGTTGGGAAACCAACATTCTCATTAGTCAAAAAAAACCTCAAGATCATTATTTTTTTAATTGCAAATTAAACAGGGAGTCATATGATCACCTTGCCGCACCCATATGTTTCAAACAAAATAATTACCATTAATTACCATTATAAGTACCATTATTGTAAATTCTTGATTTCGTATTACTTTACAAGTTAACAATAAACCGATAACATTCAACAGATATATTATTTTATCCACAAACCATTTCGCTATATTTTGCCAAATGCAGATTTAAAGTCAATAAAAGCACAAGGCAGTTTTTTCCATGGCAACGAAGTACAAAAACACTATTTTGCCGCGGAATACATAAATAATATTAAAATTCATGATTTAAAAGAAATTTCAAAAAAGTTTATACAAAGTCTAGTGGTAATAAATTTCAATAACGTGTTTGCATATAAAAATAGCACACGATTTATTTTGTTGAAACATGGTCATAGTATAATTTCCATATTTTGTAAATGAAATATTCGCAAACTTTTAACGTAACATCGTATTTGAACCTCTTCACCAACTATGTGTGTGTGTGTGTGTGTGTGTGTGTGTGTGTGTGTGTGTGCATATTACATATGTCATGTGCTACTTTTGAATTTTTATGAAATAATACATTCAAAAAGCACATGACAATTTAAGGATTTAAGGGGGAATTGTCATGTGCTACTTTTGAATGTATTATTTCATAAAAATTCAAAAGTAGCACATGACACATACATCTGCTTATTCCAAAGACATATATGTAAGTTATGTGTATATCTTTTATAAATATATCATATGCTGATTCTGAATTTTCATTAAAATAATGCATAAATT
The DNA here is from genome assembly GCA_029721355.1 of Tegillarca granosa. Classification (NCBI taxonomy): domain Eukaryota; kingdom Metazoa; phylum Mollusca; class Bivalvia; order Arcoida; family Arcidae; genus Tegillarca; species Tegillarca granosa. Next base: position 22,957,583 of record CM056607.1, read on the forward strand.
ATCAGCACATTACAAATGTGTTGTTAAATGCATAACTTATAAAAAATAGCTAACGACTGTAACGACATGCAGTCATACAACAGCTGCAAATTATCGATTTGTTTCGCATTATTGTCTGTTCGTTCAGCATCGTTTCGCATTCTTGTCTGTTCGTATCGCATCGTTTCGCATTATTGTCTGTTCGTACCGCATCGTTTCGCATTACTGTCTGTTCGTTCTGTGTCGTTTCGCATTATTGTCTGTTCGTTTTGCGTCGTGTCGCTTTATGTCTGCCCGTAGTGCATCGTTTCGCATTAGTGTCTGTCCGTTCTGCATCGTTTCGCATTATTGTCTGTTCGTTCTGCGTCGTTTCGCATAATTATCTGTTCGTTCTGCATCGTTTCCCATAACTGCGTTCGTATTGCATCGTTTCGCATTATTTTATGTTAGTGCTGCATAGTTTCGCATTATTGTCTGTTCGTTCTGCGTCGTTTCGCATTATTTTCTGTTCGTTCTTCGTCGTTTCGCATTATTTTCTGTTCGTTCTTCGTCGTTTCGCATTATTTTCTGTTCGTACTGCACCGTTTCGCATTATTGTATGTTAGTGCTGCATCGATTCGCATTATTTGCTCATCGTTGTACTGTCTACTGTCTGCATTGTTCTGCATCGTTTCACACAATGTCTTCGCACCCAGAAAATTAGTAAACTTTAAGCACAAAAGTTGAGACATAAGTTACCTTAATACTATATCATGTAGATAAATAAGCTACATTCACCCCTCCTTTAAAGTCTTCGTCTTCGAAGACGTGTCCAAGTGATAAATATTTTTGACTCTTTTCTGTGGTTAATTATCGCTCTATCGTTTCATCTAAAAGGTACCCTGTATATATTGAATAAGCACCTACCCTAACAACCGTCCCGGATTGAAAAATTTCCCTGTCTATAATGGTTACTTTAAACTACCTCTGGAACACGTTTTTATATAATGTTCATTGAAACCCATCGATATGGTAAAACTAAAAAATAATGAAGATCAAATATTATAAAGATAGGTTTATAATCCATGTGAAAATCTTGTAAAACTGGAAACATAGATGCTTATACATTGTAAATGATACAATTACTTTTACATAGTATTCAGAATAGTACTCATTCTTACCTATTTTAAATCATAAAATTATTACTTGATAATAATCAATTAATAAACTATGAATTTCGTTGGTTTTTTCGGGTTTGGACACTCGACAAAAAGTAATCCCTTTTTAGGTCGCGGAAACTTCAACCATAAAAACCGAAACACAATTCCGCCTTGTCGTTTTCTTCTACAAAACCTGATTAATAAAATCTTCTGAAAGTCTGCTCATGAATTATAAACAGTAAAGCCCTATATAACGGTAACTTGTTAAATTTAGAGTTTTAAACAACCTGTCAAAAAATCTGGTCATTTAAGGTGAAGTGTAGATCTTTTCATCATGTTTGAGTGGGACTCACAAAGGGATTAGGTTACCTGGACATGTACAATCGGTAAAAATCTTCTTTATTTTATCAGACCTTTTATGTCTTTATTTCAAATGATTTCATGTTTGAGTGGGACTCACAAAGGGATTAGGTTACCTGGACATGTACAATCGGTAAAAATCTTCTTTATTTTATCAGACCTTTTATGTCTTTATTTTCAAATGTGCTTTTGTCAGTCAGGTTTACTTTGAATGTTTGAGTTGTCCAATTAAATTTAAATAAGCACTAAGGCCAAAGAAAATTATATTTGTGTTTTCTGTTGCCTTGAGAGAAAACAATTGTGTTGGTGGGTATATTTCCCTTATTCTCAACCCTTTTAAAACCAACAGTTGTTATGGCATGACAGACGTCAGACGTCAAACGGAAGAAATAGGTATAGTGCTAGAATGATAATCAACAATGGAAGGCTTTTTGAAGGTCACTTGGTAAACTAAGCATGTTGAAATCATTGTGTAAAAGATATGTTAACGCAATGCAAGTTATATGATCAATACCAGACAATACATCCATAATTTTGATACATTTTAAAATCGCTATAATATTTATACAGAACAACAGCTGTCATTGTAATAATTATTTCTGAATGTAAGTGAAAAATGTATTTATTAATTTAATGATTTTCACACTGGAGAACAAAACAACTTATATGTCGAATGCAAATAAAGGGAAGTAACTACATGTATATTCAGAATATACCCTATCTATAAATGTCACCTGGCAACAAAAACCAATTTCAGTCAAGTATTCGAGTACCCTTTGTAGACAGGTTTCCTGTATTGTACTTTCTGACGGGTACCTTACTTTCAAAAGCCATTATGTTCTTATGAGTCCTAGTAAACCAACTATTTTAATGGCCGTGTTGTCCGAATCCATCAGACGTGGCTTCCAGTCGTCGCATTTTGCAGACGACAACACAGACGGGTTCATAAGTGTTAATTATGGTTTTTGTTTAAAAAGTATGGAAGAAAAATAAAACTATATTATTTAAGTAATTTTTAGTCATTAAAGGTTTTTCTGTCGGACCTGTGCTACTATACATTATAGTATAGACTCGGGAGTTAAAGTACGAGCCATACGATCGCCGAACAGGAAATACAGATACCACATGAACGGGTAATATGGAGGGTCTAACCTAGCTGCCTCCTCGTCCTGCTTCACCCATTGCAGAATAATTTTTACTTGTTGGTCTCCATAAAAGCGACAAAAGTAATAAACGATTTTATATAATTAATGACGAAACTTTTTAAAATTCATATTTATCATAAAAAGGAAAAAATACCATGTAATTAAACAGTAACATATAAATTTTGTTTATTTCTGGAACATATCTTTAAAAAACATGAACTTGCAGCTGAAATAAATTTTCTTTAAAGTAACCTAAAAAAGTTTTTGCTATTTTTTAAGATGCTTATTGTAAGGAGGGACCAAAATGTATGAAGGTGTCAATAAATGAATGAATGAATGATAAATAAATAAATAAATACTAAGTCGCATCTACTTGTCTACCGCTATTGAAGTGAATACGAGAAAGATTTTGTCATGCATATTATCATTAATTAAAATGTGATAATTTTTAATTCAGGTGGAAATTGAAATTAACATTTTAAGGTATCACTTGTTTATTCAGCAGTGGAAAATTCCTCATTAAAGGATGTGATAATCCCCTTAATAAGAGTACTTTAAACACACTCTCTCTCTCACAACACACACACACACACAAGCGCGCGCGCGCGCGTGGAAACTCTCTCTCTCTCTCTCTCTCTCTCTCTCTCTCTCTCTCTCTCTCTCTCTCTCTCTCTCAATCTCTCTCCATGTCTTACATCTAATTGATAGACACATATAAATACAGATGAAAATAAATGTCCCTCTTTCTCTCACTATCACCGGTAATAAATTAATAAATGTTAAAATTTACTCTCTCTCTCTCTCTCTCTCTCTCTCTCTCTCTCTCTCTCTCTCTCTCTCTCTCTCTCTGGCTTTGTTGATTGTCCGTCGTGTAATAATAATTTGCCTAGACTTTCTTAAATCCATATTTTCTGTCATTATATGTATGCGCAGTAAGACGCATTAGATAATTACATTATCCCGATAGGGATAAATAATATAAAGCAATATATCCCATAAAGCGAACCTACAGGTGAATTAAGAGTTGCGTCCCTTGATTAAGACCTCAAAAGTTGCATATGGTCTGTCGTTTAGAAAATAAAATACGAAATTCCGAAAGGGATAACTTCGTATAGATGGTTAGATGGCTAAAGGGGAAGAACTCTCATAGAAACGTTCACCAAAGTGGTAAACATTGCCGTTTTTACATGCAAAATCCCCGTAGCAGCATCATTTACCTTTCTGAAGAAATCAGACCAAAGTGGTTATAAATTGCGCCTCAGGAAAAACGATATCCAGGACGGTCATACTATCTCGGGAAAATCCAAAATAACTAATAGTGCATGTAAACTCACTTGATTGATAGCGAAGTTACATAAGTCAAGAAGATTGGGGAGTGAAACCGCGGGAATTCAGCCACGGCAAGGTCAATATCCGGTTTTCTTGGACGCACAAGAGTGTAGTTGCCCTCTGGGAGTATAGTCTAGAAAAGCAAAAGTAGAGTGGCTGTCAAGGCGACGCACTTTTTGTTAAGAAAATCAGAAACTATGCAAAATCGGGTAAATCTAAAAACACAATCACTATTTTTTTTTTTTTTTTTTTTTTTTTTTTTTTTTTTTTTTTTTTTTTGCGCGAAGTTCCAAATTTCAACTGCAATGCAATGTGCAGATAGAGCATTTTACACCCCCAAGACAATACTGTAGAAGCACAGGTCCCGGCGAGAGGTCTTAAAGAACAAAGACCCACATCAACTCCAGGACAGAGCCTTGTTGGGGAAAATGAATTTTTCAGGGGAGGCAACCCCTGCTACACCCCTCCCCACCTTTGAATAAGCCATACCTACAAGGTAGAAACTGTATAATACCATAAAACTATATCTACATGTATATCGCTACAACGCGGGATTTGGAGTATAAAAATCCTTTTGAATATTACGTATTATCCTCTTTTAACCCCTTGCTTGGTTAATCGGTTAAGAGATTGTAATACAATAATAAACAAGAGGCCCATGGGCCTTAAAGCTCACCTGAAAATATGTCTAATATTGTTACCAAAGTGCAATAGACAATATATTAAGTACAGAAACTTTACAAGTTTTCTCAAGTTAAGAACTCCCACAAAACTTAATCAGAAATATGTCCACTAACTTTTCATTTATAAGTACCTTATAAAATATGCATGAAGTAACTGTAGTGCAATCATTAATCAATTTCAGTATAATTATGCAGCTATGTCCTTGACCTTTGAACATATATGACTTCAAACCATATATGATTGTCATGTCAATACCTACAATATTCTAATATACATGACTATGCATGAAATTAATAGCTTTCAAGATAATTAATAATATTAGTATTCCTATGTTGATATGACCTTGACCTTTCAACATATAACCTTGAACCCTATATCAAAATGACCGTCATGTCAATACCTACAATTTTCTAATATACATGCCTATACAAAAAAGTAATAGTTTTGAAGATAATTAGCAATTTAAGTCATCTTCTGCAGCTGTGACCTTGACCTTTTAACATATTACCTTGACCCATATATCAAAATGATCATCATGTCAATACCTACAATATTCTAATATACATGCCTATACAAAAACTCAATAGTTTTCAAGATAATAAGCAATTTAAATCTTCTGTTGCAGCTGTTACCTTGACCTTTCAACATATGACCTTGAACCATATATCAAAATCATCGTTGTTGCAAAACCTACAATATTCTACTATATATGCATATACAAAAAGTTAATAGTTTTCAAGATAATTAGCAAGTTCAGTCTTCTTTTGCAGCTGTGACCTTGAACTTTCAACATATGACCTTGAACCATATATCAAAATGATCGTCATGTCAATACCTACAATATTCAAATATACATGCCTATACAAAAAGTTAATAGTTTTCAAGATAATTAGCAATTTAAGTCTTCTTTTGCAGCTGTGACCTTGAACTTTCAACATATGACCTTGAACCATATATCAAAATGATCGTCATGTTGCAATACCTACAATATTCAAATATACATGCCTATACAAAAAGTTAATAGTTTTCAAGATAATTAGCAATTTAAGTCTTCTTCTGCAGCTGTGTGACCTTGACCTTTCAACATTTGACCTTGAACCATATATCAAAATGATCGTTGATGCAATACCTACAATATTCTAATATACATGCCTATACAAAAAATTAATAGTTTTCAAGATAATTAGCAATTTAAGTCTCCTTTTGCCGCTGTGACCTTGACCTTTCAACATATGACCTTGAACCATAAATGATGATCGTCATGTACAATACCTACAATATCCTTATATACATGCCTATACAAAAAGTTGAAAGTTTTGCAAGATATAGTGACAAATATATAATTTCTAGCAATTTCCCCCACTCAGTGCCTTACAATTCCCCATTTTGAGCCCCATGGCTATCCGTTTGTGCAAATCTGAAAAAAGATGACCTAAGGATGTTATAAATGAACTAACTGAGGTATATCTCTTGTAGATTCAGAGGAGAAGATTTTTGAAGTTTTTCACTATTTCCCCCTTATGGGGCCCAAAGGGGACAAAACTCCTTCATTTGCGCAAATCTGATAGGGCTTCACCCAGGCATGATGGTTACACAGTTTCATTAAATTTGGCCTGGTGGTTTTGGAGGAGAAGATTAAAATGTAAAAAGTTTACGCACGACGCACGACACACGACGCACGACGCACGACGGACGGAGATGGATAGCAATAGCTCATCTGAGCTTTCAGCTCAGGTGAGCTAAAAAAAGTTTAGCTGCTACTTTTTCATTTTCCAATGAAACATAATGTCTTGAGATTATGGAAAATTGATAATGAAAATTGAAACAAAATATATAATTTATCGGGAGAGGGGTTTTATACTATATTTTATATTAATTTTGGCATGCTATTTTTTTTAAATTTATTTATTTATTTTTATTTTTTTTAATGGGGAAGAATTTTGTGTGGGAAGAACAAATGTAAATTATAATATCTAATAATAATATTATTAAATTAATCTAAGATTGATTTAAAATGATTAATCGAAGAACCGACTGGCTGCGGAATAAAATTACTTTAGCGTAACTAAAAATCTCTACGAGATTTTCTTATATGACAATATTATTATTGACTCAAATAAATAATTTCATAAATTTTATTACTTTCACATTTCTAGTGCCATTCATACAAAAAAAAAGATTTATCAAATTTTAGGAAATTTTAAAGACATCTCTTTCAATTGAATATGAATAAATTTTTCACTACAATAACTTTTTATTCATTTTGAACAGTCGGATAAACAAGTATTACTGTAAATGTCATTAAAACTGTCGAAAGACTAAAAAAACATCGCACTACAACTCATACTTTATTAATTTAATAAAAGTATCGGTTTATTCAGTTTATTACTCTCAGTCACTCAAACAGTGGAAAATGAGGGCATATGATATACAATAGTTTTATATGCAAACTTGCAATATAATATGCAAAAACAAATACAACATATCTCTCTTTATATGTACAATTATATAAGTTATAGGCAGGTAAGACATATTCACATTCAAATATTTATAATTATATGCATATCACGTTCTTTATAATATGAAAGTACACTTTGTTATATTTATGGTTTATAAAAATTCTTTAAAGATCTTTATCAAGAAAATTGCGACTTTAGAATATAATTTTGTGTTACATAATTTTGAACATACCATACAATTTATCATAACTTGGATATATCGTAAAATATTGTGGTAAGTACTTTTCTCTTAATTCTGAAAATTTACCACAGACAAATAAATAATGAAATTCATCTCCTAAGACATTTAAACAATATGGACACATTCTATCTTGTTCATTAACATTTTGCCATCTACCAGTTTCAATTGGGAATTTATGATTTGCTGTTCTAAGTTTACAAATATACTGTGCTTTATAAAAAATCCAACTTAATTAAATAATCTTCGAGTTTAAATACACTTTTAAAAGAAAAATAAAACTGACTCTTTGATGAAACATTATTACTTGACCAATTATGTAAAAATATATCCTCATTGACCCTTTTAAATACATAGCTATATGATGATACATCGACAATAAATTGACTATTCCATAAAAACCCAAGTCCAGACTGATTTAACTTTTTTTTATATGCTGTAACCATGGTGATTTAATATTACTAGACTGATACAATGATAACATAATTCTGTAAATAAAAGAAGACAACTTATCAGTTTTAGGCTGTACTAGAGTACACCAAAAATTGTACTTCCTTTGATATATTCTTCAATACATTGGGAAACGTCCCAACTCACCATAAACCATGTAATTTGGGGTTGATTTCCTTAGTTTCAAAACTCGCTAACAAAAATCTAGATGAACGCCTTCAATCAAATTTAAGTTTTCAAAACCCCAGATTTCACACGAGTAAAGTAATACTGGTGATACAAGACTATCAAACAATTCTAATTGTAAATCAACTGGAAGTTTAAGATAACTAATTTTACTTAAAACAGAGTACATAGCCTTTTTTGCATGTGTTACTATAGTCCGCTTAGTAGCAGAAAAATTGTTATTAAACTTAAAAACGACCCCTAAGTATGAAAATGTATCTACAACATCTATTGGCTGGGTGCCAATAGTAAAATTTTACTGATGTTTACACTTCCGTTTACAGAACACTACCACTTTGGTTTTTGAAGTGTTAACTTCTAGTTTCCATAACTTACAACAACTGTAGAACGTGGAGAGTGAATATTGCAAATCAGCTTCCGAATCTGCCAATAAAACAGTGTCATCCGCATACAACAGAAAGAACAATTTTTATAAAAATATCTAGTTTATCAAATACGAGTTTACTTAAAAACTCTGTACCAATAGCACCATTATCAAACAAAAAAAGTTCTAAGTCGTTTAAATAAATAGAGAATAATAATGGTGATAGATTTTCACCTTGTCTTACACCAACAAAAACAAGAGACCCATGTGCCTTAACGCTCACCTGAAGATATGTCCAATATTGTTTGCAAAGAGCAATAGACAATATATTGAGTACAGAAACTTGAAAAGTTTTCTCAAGTTAAGAAATCCCACAAAACTTAATCAGAAATATATAAACTCACATTTCATTTATAAGTAGCTTATATAATATGCATGAAGTAACTGTAGTGCAATGAATAATTTCCAAATCATTAATCAATTTCAGTATACTAATGCAGCTATGTCCTTGACCTTTGAACATATATGACCTTGAACCAGAAATGATTGTCATGTCAATACCTACAATATTCTAATATACATGCCTATGCATGAAATTAATAGCTTTCAAGATAACTAATAATTTTAGTATTCCTATGTTGATATGACCTTGACCTTTGAACATATAACCTTTAACCATATATCAAAATGATCGCCATGTTAATACCTACAATATTCTAATATACATGCCTATACAAAAAGTTAATAGTTTTCAAGATAATTAGCAATTTTAGTCTTCTTCTGCAGCTATGACCTAGACTTTTCAACATATGGTCTTGACCAATGTATCAAAATGATTGTCATGTCAATATCTAAAATATTCCAATATACAAGCCTATACAAAAAGTTAATAGTTTTCAATATAATTAGCAATTTAAGTCTTCTTCTGCCGCTGTGACCTTGACCTTTAAACATATGACCTTGAACCATAAATCAAAATGATCGTCATGTCAATACCTACAATATTCTAATATACATGCCTACACAAAAAGTTTATACTTTTCAAGAAAATTAGCAATTTAAGCTTTCTTCTGCAGCTGTGACCTTGACCTTTCAACATATGACCTTGAACCATATATTAAAATGATCGTTGTCGCAATATCTACAATATTCTGATATACATGCCTATACAAAAAGTTAATAGTTTTCAAGATAATTAGGAATTTAAGTCTCCTTTTGCCGCTGTGACCTTGACCTTTCAACATATGACCTTGAACCATAAACCAAAATGATTGTCATGTCAATACCTACAATATTCTTGTATACATGCCTATACAAAAAGTTAATAGTTTTCAAGATAATTAGCAATTTGTCTCCTTTTGCCGCTGTGACCTTGACCTTTCAACATATGACTTTGAAACATAAATGATGATCGTCATGACAATACCTACAATATTCTTTTATACATGCCTTTACAAAAAGTTGAAAGTTTTCAAGATATAGTGACAAATATATAATTTTTAGCAATTTCCCCACTCAGTGCCTTACAATTTCCCCATTTTGAGCCCCATGGCTACCGTTTGTGCAAATCTAAAAAAAGATGACCTAAGGATGTTATAAATGAACTAACTGAGGTATATCTCTTGTAGATTCAGAGGAGAAGATTTTTGAAGTTTTTCACTATTTCCCCTTTATGGGGCCCAAAGGGGACAAAACTCCTTCATTTGTGCAAATCTGATAGGGCTTCACCCAGGCATGATGGTTTAAAAGTTTCATTAAATTTGGCCCAGTGGTTTTGGAGGAGAAGATTAAAATCTAAAAAGTTTACGCACGACGCACGACGGACGAAGATGGATAGCAATAGCTCATCTGAGCTTTCAGCTCAGGTGAGCTTAAAATCTGAAAGTTCACCTCCGACTTGCACACAAGATTTAATGGATCTGTACATATTAAAAATAACTACAAATATTTTACCAGTTATACCACAATCAATAAGTTTTTTCCATAGACCTGCTCTCCACACTTTATCAAATGCACATTTTAAATCAACAAAACAACAAAATAACTTTTTCCCATGACTAAAATATAAAGATATTATAGAATATAAAATAAAAATATTATCTAATGTACAGTGACCTTTCCTAAAACCTGCACAAGCACTATTAATAAGATGTCACGATATGTTCAGCATATTTCTCAAGACGAGTGTTTAGAATGCTTGTAAACAGTTTGCCGAAGCAGCTTATCAAAGTTATACCTCTATAATTACCAGGATCGGACATAGACCCTTTGTTTTTGTAAATAGGTTTGATTGTACCAACTAGCCAAGTATCAGGTACTTTACCTGAATTTAAAATAAAATTAAATATTTTACAATATAATGATAAAAATATTCAAGTATAGCTTATATATACATTAAAAATTTTATCAATACCTGATGCTTTATTACATTTTAATTTTTTTTTATAGCTGCAATGATTTCATCATTTGTAATAGGACAATTCAATAGCCTTATTCGACTGGTCGTTTTCCGTTTAGCAAGAGGCTCTTCCATTAAACGATATTTTCCCACCTTTATTTTTGACCAATCAGATCACAGAATATAGTTTTGTATTTGTCATTCGACTGGTAAGTTGTTCTCAACTCGACCTCCGTGAACAACAGTGTTTTTAGAAGTGAAAAGTGTGTTGAGCACTTTACCAGTCGAATGACAAATACAAAACTATATCCTGTGATCTTATTGGTCAAAAATAAAGGTGGGAAAATATCGTTAAATGGAAGAGCCTCTTGCTAAACGGAAAACGACCAGTCGAATACGGCTAATATATCGTCTGTATGTGCATCACTAATTGAAATATTATTTACATATATAAACTCAGAATCGTTACTATCATTAAGATTCATAAAATGTTCGTACATACCTTCAATTGTTATATGTTTATTATCCTTTTTATGTCCAGTTAATCTATTTAATATAGTCCAAATGTTTTACTTTTACCTTTCGTATACTGTCTCGTTTTTTCATATTACGTAATTCTAATTCAACAGAAAGTTTTTGTTTGCGGAAGTAATGATTTAATGTTCGTCTGTATAGAGTTCCCCTTTCTTTCAATGCATTTTTATTCACTATAGTTTTGTTTCGGTTGAATAATTTCCGTGCTTCATGAAAGTCTTTCCGTTTAGCACGACATTCCTTTCCGAATCACGATTTAAACTTAGAGTTATATCCCTTGAAAGTCACCTTACTTTTTCCAAAAACAGACTTTGGACTGTTCACAAAAATAGTTCCAATATTGTCCACAATAGTGTAAAGTACATATTAACTAGATAAATCCTGAGGATTGTCAATAAGCGTAATTAAATCCTGTAAAGAATTGTTTTTAACTTCAGTAATAAACTCTGAAGCTTTATTTTTATTCCATTAAATATAATCATTAGCAGAAGTCCGTGAATAACTTGATGTGTGTAAGCGATATGGGTCTTAATATCGCATTGCTTACCTTAGCGTGACCGCTACTAAAAATAAAATGTGACGTCACATACTTGTATCCAGAATCTTTTCAGAATGACTTGTTGCATTTTGGGTATATCAGTAATTTCAAGCCATGATGGCGACCGGGACGCATTACAATGATTTCACTGCCGCGAAAATCGTGTACACTAATTTAACATCAAACACATTTTTTCTGATGAAAACAGGCAGTGACGTTTTTCACTTACTCTCATTTTATGTTTGTTATTGGAATTCCCGAAACGACCATGTAAAAACTGTTTCCCAAGATGAGAATTACATTAAAATATGTTTGAAATATGATTTAAAATAATTTAATTTTTAACATTTTTTTGCGGGAGTCGGGACAATTCCAACTTTGCATTGCCATTTCTTAAAATGTACACACATTCACGGAGACCTACGCGAGGAAAAATATTGAGTGTTTGATTGGAACGGAATTCTCTGAACTTGACTGACAATTATTGCAACACACAATGAATAATAATAATTTGACTGCAGACAATTACAAATAGAAAGCGGCATGTTGGTGCACCTCAAACGGTGGGATTTAATTAAAAAAAAAAAAAGACACGTTTACTTGTAAACTCGATGTGTATTACTTACAGAATCATGATTATTGATCAACAAACACTTTAAAAAATAATAATTAATAAAATAAACAACACAAAAGTAACTTTTACTCGTATTTTATTTAAAATTTTACTTTATTATTGATTTATGCGTGGATATCACTGTTGATGTGTTAAAATACCGAGAGATGACCGGGACCCAAAATCGGCTCCAAAATGTCTCTAATATTTTCGGACACTCTAAATATTTGGACACCCCCAATTTTCAAGATATTTAATTTTCAAATTTACTCTAAATTCGCGGACAGTTGAAAATGAAATTATTAAAATCTGTCCGAATACATAGAAGAATTACCTGTAATTTAAATTGTCAATTTGACGAATTGTGACATCATAGTAATGACACAAGCCTTTGTATTATACCAGGTTTTGTGTAAATTATGGATATTCATCGTTATCAGCTGATTTTCTCGATGACTGTACCAGTTCATTGTTAAAGACTTTTAATATTGTAAATTAAAAAGTTATCACTTGTAATTGGTAAAAATACCTGTGGGGTAGGTCGATTGAGATTGAAAGTCTATCACTTTTCAGTTGTATATTAAAAATAATTAAAATTATCATCAAGGATAATAAAAAAAAACTTCCTTTTGTATGCTAGATGTGAAAATAATGTCAGTATGTAAATGTAATTATAAGTTGCAAATTCCCAGAGAAAACTAATTAATTGGGAATATACACCTGATCAACAAAATCTAGAAAAGATGTAAATTCAAAGGTGCCAACTTTTTACCTGAGAATTTATTAAAATCAAAGATATAAATTCCTTACTGACTAGGAGTTTATGAACTTCAAAGGTGTCAACTTACGACCTGAGAATTTGTTAATTATACAACTAATTAACTAAGAATTAATTTTAACAACTTCACTAATAAAACAAGAGGCCCATGGGCCTTAACGCTCACCTGAAGATATGTCAAATATTGTTTGCAAAGTGGAATAGACTATATTTTACGTACAGAAACTTTAAAAGTTTTCTCAAGTTAAGAACTCCAACAAAACTTAATCAGAAATATTTCCACTCACATTTCATTCATAAGTAGCTTGAATTTAAACTTTAATTCTTTTACAACGATTTAGAAACAAGCTGTGCAACTTATATTAATCTAGCTCGTTGGCCCGAATTGTAGCGCGCGTGAGGTCTTATTGTGGGAGGAAAACCGGAGAACCCGGAGAAAAACCCACGTGCTCAAGAAGGTGACATCATACCTTATCACATACGACGCTGGAAATCGAACCCCGTTCGCACTGGTGATAGGCGGGAGCACTTACCACTGCGCCACTTGAACACCCGAGTAGGTAGCTTATATAATATGCATGAAGTAACAGTAGTGCAATGAATAATTTCCAAATCATTGATCAATTTCAGCATACTTATACAGCTATGTCCTTGACCTTTGAACATATATGACCTTGAACCATATATGATTGTCATGTCAATACCTATAATATTCTAATATACATGCCTATGCATGAAATTAATAGCTTTCAAGATAATTAATAATCTTAGTATTCCTTTGTTGATATGACCTTGACCTTTGAACATATAACCTTGAACAATATATCAAAATGATCTTTGTCATAATACCTACAATATTCTAATATACATGCCTATACAAAAAGTTATTAGTTTTGAAGATAATTAGTAATATATGTCTTCTTTTGTAGCTTTGACCTTGACCTTTCAACAAATGACCTTGAACCATATATCAAAATGATCGTTGTCGCAATACCTACAATATTCTAATATACATGCCTATACAAAAAGTTAATAGTTTTCAAGATAATTAACAATTTAAGTCTTTTTTTGCAGCTGTGACCTTGACTTTTCAACAAATGACCTTGAACAATATATCAAAATGATCAATGTCGCAATATCTACAATATTCTAAAAGACATGCCTATACAAAAAGTTAATAGTTTTCAAGATAATTAGCGATTTATGTCTTTATCTGCAGCTGTGACCTTGACCTTTCAACATATGACCTTGAACCATATATCAAAATGATCATCATGTCAATACCTACAATATTCTAATATATATATGCCTATACAAAAAGTTAATAGTTTTCAAGATATAGTAACAAATATATAATTTTTAGCAATTTCCCCACTCAGTGCCTTACAATTTCCCCATTTTGAGCCTCGTGGCTACCGTTTGTGCAAATCTGAAAAAAAAAATGACCTAAGGATGTTATAAATGAAATAACTAAGGTATATCTCTTGTAGATTTAGAGGAGAAGATTTTCAAAGATTTTCACTCTTTCCCCCTTATGGGGCCCCAAGGGGACATAACTCTTTCATTTGTGCAAATCTGAAAGTGCTTTACCCAGGCATAATGGTTACCAAGTTTCATTAAATTTCGCCCAGTAGTTTTGGAGGAGAAGATTAAAATGTTAACGCACGACGAACGACGCACGACAGACGACGGACGATGAACCATCGCAATAGCTGATCTTAGCTTTCAGCCCAGGTGAGCTAAAAAGAAACTTAAGTTTTCTTTACCATTGCCATACTGTGATTGATATTATTGGGATTAAAGATTTAAAAAAGATTATAAATATAAATAAATAATTAAAAAAAAAATAAAGAAAAAGGGATAGTCTGCATTTGTTTTTGTTAGCAAATAACAAGATATCTCTCTCTCTCTCTCTCTCTCTCTCTCTCTCTCTCTCAACTTTTTGGCAAAGACAGATGTCCCAAAAAATAATCTCATAATTTATTGTGAGAACAATAATTTAATCATTTGAGTTTTAATAAAAAAAAAAGAAATATTTTTGCTAAAAAATTAAATTAATATAATTCATCCTAATCACACTGAAAAGGTATAAATTTCTGTCACTCCACATCTTAAAATATTAAGAAAGAAAAACTGCTTCAGATTAACAACTTTTATTTTAAAATGAAAATGTGGTTAATGATTTTTTATACAAGTGAAAAAAGTCATGACTGGTACATAAAACCCAGTTCAAACAATTGATTTTTGATTTATGATAATTTTTGTATTTGGTGAGAGGGAGCAGTGAAGATGAGATTTTTTTAAAATAAAACAAAATTTATCAACTTGCAAATAATCTAAATAAATATTATTGAACTGAACAATGACCTATGCAAGGAAATTTCAACTATCTAATTTTTTGTTAAAAATTGCAATGTTAAATTAAGAGACATTTCAACTTTAGAATGTATCTCAAAACTTGAATTACTACTTCTTTTTTATAAAGCGATTTTTTCTGTATTTAATTTGTTCTTTTTTAATAACAAAAAGAAAAATACATTACAAAATCATAAACAAAGTAACATATAGACATAAATACGCCTCAATAAATAAATAAATAAATAAATAAATAAATTGTGTTCACAATAAACAGGTTTGCATGTTTCTGGTCAGAAAAACCACCGCATTGAGTTCCAACATTTGAACATCTTCCTGTTTTGTTTTCAAGTTATTTGTCAGGCTATAATTAATTCCCTTTTCTTTCAACATTGTTCAGTTGAGAAGAAATAAATTACACTGTGTGCTTCTAGTCATTTTTCCATTTTGAAAAGTACGTCTAAATTACTCTAATAGTAGTATATTTGACAGTTTTCAGCTGAAACACAAATTCACTATTACTTTTATGAAATTGTAAAAACCTTTCGATTTCCTTTTTGTATATTATTGCAATTCCACCCGATTTAGAATAACACTTTTATTCTATTTTTTTCATTTTTATTCCGTATCGATCTGGTAAATCAATGACGTCATTATCACCCATTTTAGTTTCCATTAAAAACAAGATATCGTGCTGACGTATAAAATCACAAAATTCTGGTATATGGAGTTTGCTCAGTAATCCACAGACATTTAAAGAAGCCATACGAAGATTTCTACTGGTTTGACAGTTATCATTATGCCCTCTTGCGCACCCCTATCCGATGTTACTTGCTTCACCTGCTCTATCCGTGTGTTGCGCATCGAATCTGGTATCATAATTGGGTTGATAATCCCTCCTACCGTAATAATCCATGTCACTCTCTGGATCGTATAACTGGCCATCAATGTATAGTTTATCCACAACTAGCTTTGCATTCTGTCTGTTTCTTTTCGCTGCTTTCAGTTTTGGGATAAGAATCTTACGTCTTTCCTGTATCTCTTTCGGAAACTGTTCAAAGACACTGAAATTTTCTTGATTTCTTAGAACAGCAGCTGCCTTCCTTCGGACCAGTTCACGTTGCTTGTGACTAGAGAACTTAGCCACATTAAACGGCGGTTTTCCATTTCTTGGTTTTCCTAAACGTTGTACCCGTTCAAATGATATCTGTTCATGAATGTCCATTTCTTTAACTATAAAGTCTTTTAGAACACTCTCAGTATCTTCAAACTCTCGTCTTTCTTCATTGGTTCTTAACACTCTACTAATACCTCCAAAAAGCAAGTTATCCCTCATTGAGCGTGTTTTGATGTCTAATATCTCTTCTTTCATTTCATAGTTCAGTCTATATAGTTCTTCTTTATCCTGCTCTAAAAATGACATACATGTACCTTCTTTCAAATCACAGTTACTACTTTCCAGGGACCTAGGACTATCATCATGTTTATCCACCTTTGAATTTAACGCTTTAATACCTTCAATTTTTCTCTCGATATTCACCAGACGGTCACATATGACATCTTACAGTGATAATTTTCCTAATCTAGTTGTATATGTCCATAATAACACCACTTAGGTGCGAATTAATGTACTGGTGATCCATACCCAGATGTTATTATCTACATTTACGTTACTACTTAACAGTTCTGTCGCATTCACTACGGTCGACCCAATTGTTTTCAGAGAAGTGTTCACTGGACTATTATTCATTACATTGCGGTCTACATTCTTGAATCTTTGATGCTCAAAATCTCACAAATTGCTGAAGTTGCAAATAAACTTAGTCAAACAATACAGTCATATGTTACTTATAAACAATCCGTGTAAGTTTCACAATTAACTAATCTCTAGAAACACATAAAATCAATTACAATATAGAGAGATATTCACTGTCCGACTTGTCAGTCCGCCACATATATATCAGTAACGCTGTTTTGTAAACAATTACACGTGTAAGAGTGTCACGTGATGGTGCGTTAACGGATATTAATATTCATTAGTTATGGTGAGATGTTATTATGGTTAAGTGTTGAGTGAACGAGTTGTTTCATTTGCGTCTTAAGTGTTGCAGATATCTGTGTAGGTGGTACATGAAGATAATCATTCGAGCCATTGTTATCAAAGATATACGATATATTTTTGATAAATATTTACAAAATTTTCAAGGTTTTCACGACGCGTTTGATATTTTAATGTTAATATAGGTAATAAATTTTTAAAACGGATGTCGACTGTAGTTGGCCACAGCCTGTGACATCGAAAACAACGTGTTTTATCTGATAATTCTTTATGTTCGCTTGAACAGAGTGAATTAGAAAATAATTAATACTCTATAAAGCAGTTTGTATTCACCGTATCTAAGGAGACCGTGGACAACTTCTCTACCTGAAATGCCCGGAATGATCAATAAAAGTGAAGTGATTAAAAACCAAATGGGGCGAATCGAACAGGGGTCATCTGGAATGACATAGGACAATCTGGTAAACAGGTAAAGGGCGAAATGATCCTAAGTGCGAAGTAGTTTTTGGACGAAACGATATAAGTTTCCTGATACAAGCACACGACGGAAAGGTTGAATTACTGTACTACTACAGGATTATATAGTTCTAAAACTTACTTTTCATTTGAATTTTTTCCATCCACTTTTGAATGTGTGAGTCTAGACAAGGATTTTAACAAAGGTAATGAAAACGATACAAATTATGTTAAACGCTACTGCTATCTTTTTTGTATCTCCCTCCATTTGTTGGATCACATTGTGACAAGATTATTTACATGTCAGCACTCATATGGTACTGTTTCTGTCACTGTGTTTGTGACGGTGAATGTTAATAAGTTAAAATAACATGCATCTTGAATCTTTTTATACAATGATATCAGATTATATTATACCTAAGTCTAGATTTCTGTTTGAGAGGATTTGTAACTAATCAGTTTCAGGCCGACCATTTAGACGGAAATTTCTGTGTACCGCTCAAACAGAAAAACCGACGGAAAATGTAAAAAACCAGAATTCAACCCCCTTTTTTTAATAATATAGCAGAAAAGCAATGCTGCTAATTAAAATTTACGAAGCAGTATCGCGCGTTAAAAATGTACTAATTTGAGGTTATCAAACATGGACCAATCCGGAAAAATTAACCAATATTTCGGTTAGCCTGCAGATACATTTTGTCAAATGTTGTACCGGTATGTTTTGGCTTCCTGGTGTAATAGGCAAGACAATTTTATAATCTTTCGGGCATAAATCTTTACACAGCATAAAGTGAATGAGTTTGTATGTTTTTAATCTCCAAGAACCTTTGATAAGGCACAAGCATTAAGCGTGCTAGTAAACGAGTCCACTGTGTTGAATTAGGTTAACATTAATACCAACAGAAAGCTACTGACTATTATTAGTCACATTATTAGTCACATTCTTCTAAATAAAAGTCATGAGTTAAAGGCCAATCACAACCATGTCCTTGTAGCCACCGTGACAAAATATTAGCCATTTCCCCTAGGTGGGATTCGAACCTAGGCAATAATGTCAGCTGCAAGACCCACTTGAGCTTTCTTTCGATGCTCGCAAATCTTATGAAAAATTTCTAATTACCCCACCCTTTCATAAAATTCTGTATTTGCCCCTGAAATGTAAATTTTTTAGATTGCAAGAAATGTAGAACTGTTATTTTGCTGGCGATTGATATTATAAAGTTTGGAGACGACTTTACTTGGTGCTGCCATGTTGTATCAAATTATAATTGCGTAGATTTGCGAAAATAGAAGGGCGATCTAAACTTCAGAAATGTTACGAAGGTAGTTTCTAATGTTGACCGCTGTCAATCAGTCTGCATATTGACCCGGCTACATGTATCACGTACTATGTTACAGACACTATGTAACATGCACTATGTAACAGACACTATGTAACATGCACTATGTAACGGCCAGTATGAAACAAGTGGGATCATACTGATTTCGAAGCGTTTTTGGTATCTTGTTGTCCACATTTTTTTATTCAAACTTGTTCAGGAAAGTTTCCAGACATTTTGCGCCAAGCTTTTTTTTCAGGATTTTTTTCTTTCTTTTTCTTTTTCGGTTCACATCACATTAACCGAGGCCAACAGAATCTGAATACTTCGTAATTAAACGTTTACTTTTTTGCAGAACAGTTATGTCAGCGTCTCTTCCAATGCTATTTGCTAGAGGGAGTTACTATGATGTCGGGTTCGAAATAGGTTCAACTTTTAGAGAAAGAATTCAGGGATTTTTTGAAAACTCTGATCGAGTACAAACGAAGCTTCTACCATTCCTAGATTACAAAAATGGTCGTGACATTTATACTAAGTATCTAGCCGATGTAAAATATCAGTTTCCTTTCTACATAGATGAACTTGAAGGAATTGCTGATGGATCTGAGATGCCATTCGAAAAAATATTTTTGTATAATATTTCTTCAGAAGTTTATAATTTACATTTGGATGTGGTTAATGGTAGCGACACTTCCGGTTGTACAACAGTATGCGTAAACAGACCAAATATGAAAGTTGTCTCGCATACAGAGGATTGCGACCCAGCAGTTGCAGATTATGGATATATGATCGAGGCTGATATTCATGACCAGAAATTCGATGACAAGCGTGAATCATTTACTGCCTTTTCGTATCCAGGAGCGTTAGTTGGTATGACTTTTGGGTTCAATAGCAGTGGCATGATTTTCTGTTTAGATGGTTTGGCACCTAAAACCAATATCAAAGCCGCCACACCTCGCTCGTTTTTGAGCAGGTCTCTAATGGCCATGAAAAATATAGATGAAGTAAATGACATGTTGAAGAATACCGGATACGGGAGTGCTGATGGATTCTGTGTGAACATTGGATCGCTCCAAAATCCCAAAACTATGTGGAATATTGAGGTTGCTCCAGGGGAGGGATCAAGTCGGATCGCAGTGTTCAAAATTGAAGAACAGCAACATCAATATGTACATTCTAATCTTTATCAGCATTTAGACATAGAAAATAAAGATGGGTTGTTCAGTTCAGTGGCTCGGAAAGAACGCGCTAATGAATTTCCACCTCCGGAGAAATTAAGTGATATTAAACAAATTTTAGGCGACACAACGAATAAAAAATACCCAATATATAGATTAGTCAATGAGTACAATGCCAACAAGACCGTAGCCACGGCTATATTTGATCTCCGTCAAAAAACACTAGAAGTCTATGTAGACAATTGTAAATATAACAAACCTTTGTTAGTGCTGCCGTTAACGTAGTGGTTTATATATATACATGTAGTTAGTGTTAGATACACCTAATACAACCGTCATTCCAAGACCCATGCTATTGGTTCAAGAGACCAAATAATCTAACGACCCAATAGTCAATTATTGATGATAGAATGGCGCAAAATTAAAAAAAAATGTAATGTATCTCTTACATTTTATCCGCATTATTTGGTCCAAAAATTCACCCAATCGACGACCTACTGTAAAATGCAGTTTTTTTTTTTTATAATATAACTTTTCGGGATCTTTGGAAATTTTCGGCAACCGATCGTTCAAACAGCACACAGAAGAAGTTTGCCAGAACCAGCAAACATGGCCTCGGAGAACAAAATTAAATGACATAGTGATGCTTTGTATGTTTTTTTTTAAGATTTTTTTCTAACTTTCTGTTTTTTTAATCACTGCTCGAAGTCATCAAATACCAAAAAGAACCTTTTATTCAGTTGCATACAAGAACTGCTATGTTGTGTACCCCATGTTACGACCCAACAGCGACAAATATACATATATATTTTAGTAAATTTATATGATCATAAATCCCTCACGTGTAGATTTCAGAACAGCCGGGGAACTGTTTTTAGACAACAATCATCTAATCACTTGACGCTTAAATTCCGTCAGTGGTGTTCACCAGTGTGTAAATCGTGATTTATGTATACTCGTCTTGCGGGCTCGCGTCATATAAACTATAAAGTTCGTGGTGGTATAAATGAAATAATCCGATTATCAATATACTAGAAGAACCCGATGTTTTCATTGGCGTCAAGAGGAAGAAAGTATCTAAATTCTATGTATCTGGCATAGATCAAGAATCTAAGCAGCCACAACTCGCTCATTTTTGAGCAGGTCTCTAATGGCCATGAAAATATAGATGGAGTAATGGATATGTTGAAGAATACCGGATACGGGAGTGCTGATGGATTCTGTGTGAACATTGGAACATATATATATAGTTTCAAAGTCCAATTTATCCAGTTTTGTTAAATCAAAATAGTTTCAAACAGTGCGACTAGTGTAAAATTCTCAGCGACATTTATATACATGTATATCACTAATTGCGACATCAGCTGATGGACTTATAAATATATTGTAAAATAATGACCTTCTTGACATAACGTGTTTATAACTGGCGGAATGTTAGCATCACCTTTATGAAAAGAAAGTCGAGAAAATTGCGGCATTATATGCCGTTGAATTTATACAAAGCAAACAAAAAAATTATCTTCCTTACACGAAAACTGTGTTTATTCAATTTACAGTGTAGTACAAATGACGTCATTATCAGTTCATAGTTGTTTGTCATATACATATTTGGAGAACAAAAATTCCATATTTAAACAAAATCATTCAAAAAAAAAAAATCGTAAAATTTACTGATCTAATTGGGAAAATAAACAGACTTATTCAAAAAGTTTCTTTAATTCTGTGCATAAAACAATTTTTTTAATGTTTTCAACAAGATAACAAATTCACTATGTCCAAAATATCCCTTATGCACCCTCCAGGTTTACTAAATAGGATATAATGTAATGATTTGAATATTCATGGTCACCAACTGAGAAAACCCAACAACAATGAACACCCAATGATTAGTTATGGCTCTTTCTTATATTTTTCTAATTGAAAAAAAACAATAAAGTTTTTTTAACTTTATTTATTGCATCTTTGGAAATTAATTTCATTCAACACCATGTTGTAAGAAAATATAATTTTCATATTAAATCTTTTGACCTTTATTAACCTTAAAATGCCCTGATGTAATCTTGGATGAGGAGGCCCAATTTGATCATTAAAGTTATTTAATTTCAGTTTTTCCTAAATCTGCTCCGTGTACAGAAAAATTCATAGAAGACTTTTTAATTTAAAAATAGAATTTGGTAAGGTCAGTGTTTTTTAATTCAATCCTACTGTTATTTCATGAGGAAAGATATTTAGAAAAACTATGTGACAAACAATTATGTACCAATAGTAACTCTTTTATTCTGTACCACTATCCTACATGGAGCCAATAGCCCCTGTGTATCAACATGCAATTTTATATATCAATAAATAATATCTCAGATTTATCACATTTGCGTTTTAACTTAATAATAATATTTTTATTATTATTGATAATATTATTATTATTATTATTATATTTTTTTATAACAATTTGAATTGCTTTTTTATTCTGGTTACATCACACCACAACTCAATCAATTGGTTGGTTACAACCCTCACAGTTCATGGATAGCTTGTTGTCAATAAGCATCAAGTCATTCTTACTGCCAATTTTGTTTTAGCAACAAACTACAAAATATTATTTGAATTGTTAAAAATCAAAATCGTTGAAGAATTGCTGTCAATCAAAAGATTTCACCAAGCTCACAATAGGAAATGTATCATGTTTTCAGTACGATACAAAAATAACACTAAATTAGTAGTATTAGAAAGATTTTAATCTTTGATAAATTAAAATTGTAGACAGTTAATTAAACTGTAAATGAGTTAAGTAATTGACTTGTTCCCTGGATACTGGGCCAAGGCATGGCGATTGATTGATAAAATGAACTTTTAGAGAGATAAATAAGAACTGAAAAATAGTTAATTGATAGTGATTTATACCACCCCAGTCATAATTGTTAACTTATATTGATGCAGTCAGTTCTGGGATAATAATGGAAACTGCAGTTTCCATAGAAAACCATCGACTTTTGCAAGGCAAACTAACAAACTATCAACAAGGGATTGAAATACAGGCAGTGGGAGGAACTGTGATCAATGAGTGTTTACATTCACTTTAGACCATTCATTTGAGGAATGTAGATGTTAAACTGATAATTTGTGATACAGTTTAAAGTATTTTTGTATGTCATGACTTTTTGAAAACTTTTTAGTGAATAAAACTATCACATTCATTGATAGTTGTTGTTGTCTTGGGGGTTTAGTGATAGAGGGTCTGCCTCAAGAGTGAGGACCACCTTTGAGGCTCAGTGGAAGACTGTCTACCTCAAGAGCAGAAGGTCATCGATTCGAACATTGGCCGGGTTATACATATGACTTTAATCTTTGAGATTTTGCTTCCTCGGCATTATTAACTGGTTCGCCCGTTACCGTTACCGGGAGAGTGGTATGCTTGTCTGCGCATTACTGACTCGGTGAGCTAACAACTTCCCAAAAGTTCCCTTGAGAGTGTGCTAGTGTTTCACAGACTATACTAAACAAACGCACGTCACATACATACTTGAACTTGTACTTAGATTAATAAATAAAGATTAATAACCTTCTTTTCGTCGCGAATAGTTGAAAATGTCAAACAATATTACAACAACTCATCGGCGGGAGGTCTCCAACCAAAGCCAGACCAAACAGCAGACTCAACAACGTTGCTTCGTTTTCTAGTATTTGGCATTAAGAGGAGAGGATATTGGTTTACTTTAATGATAATGTGACTCATGTGATATGCTTATCTGTATGATACTGACTCATTAAGATAGCGTCTTAAAACAGTCATCCTATGTGTGGAATAGTACAAGACGGACAAAATTACAGACTCGCACTCAGGCTAACACAAACTGTCAAAAAACATTCCTAAATTCATTATAAAACTTGTGTATAGCCACGAAATTGCCAATGTGACATTACACAACGTTTTGACTAACCAATACTATGGTTTGTTTGAGTGAGGGTTCAAAATCTTAGGAGTGGAGTTGAGTAATGGTGTTTTACGCCCCAGTCAAGAATCTTTCACTTATTTCAAGACGGTCAGTTCTGGGATGGTGGGGTAAACCGGAGTTCCGGAGAAAAGCACCGACCTTCGGCAAACTGACAAACTTTCTCACACTAGGATCTGTCCCGAGTGGGACTCGAACCCATGCGGTGAGAGGCACTGTGATCCGTAAGCGCGCGCTTTAGACCACTCGGCCACCGGTCACTTTGCTAATTATATAAACACATTTTTGAGTTGAATATCTTACTTATGTTAGTTAAAAACAAAGTTTGGAACAAAGTATATAATTGATCGATTTTTAACGCATAGATTAATATGTTATAAACCTTTCCTTTGATATTTTTTTATTTCTATGATATCTAAAAATTAAAGATAAGATAATAAAACAAAATATTAGTGCAATTTATTGAATTAAAATTTCTTGACTGCAAACAGACCAGGAGAAAACATGTGACTACAAGAGAACTTAAGCCAGTCTAAATCCGGAAAATCCTGACCAGTTATTGCCTTCTAGAATTTTTCTAGCTTTGTTCAAGTTCTTTATCCAGACCTGATCATTCTTGTGTAACGGTAAAACGACCATGCTTGATCCACTGTTCCAAGATTTCGCACCATCCGCAGAATTTTGCCTTTGACGAATCCCATTCACAACTAATTCAGTATCAAATATTATTCCAGGGCGAGTAACAATGGTCCAATGGAAACCATACATTCCATCACATGGAACAGTAAATATCCCCGTCTCCGAATTGTAACCATTACCGATGTTTGTAATTACTTTATCAAATGTAATTTTGAAATTCTTCTCTTTATTGATGGTTATCTGATGCGACAAAGAACCGAAAAGGCAACGTGGTCTGAAATAAACCAATAAAATCAGATAACTGTTTAATTTATTAATTTCTTTTTATCACAATGTGTTTAAATCTTTTGAGAAGACTTTTTCATTCTTCGTTTTACAAATTGTAAATCAAATAAAACCAAAATAAAAAGGTACTTTCTTGACAGAATATATGGCTTAAAATATGTACATACCTTTCAATGTCTAACTGCTTCAATATGAGTAAATATGAAAAGTTAATGGGTGTCGAATACCATTACTCAACCAACCCAACTCTTTAAATCTAGGAAATTTAATAAAAGATATCGAAGTAAAACAAAATACACACAAGGACAAAGTTACCTTTCACTTCAAGCTTGTCTTCAGACAATCTCAGTAAAAGTTTCAAAATGTTCTCAACTGTTCTTGCTTTTCCTGTTTCGCTATAAGCATAATTCGTTGTCATATAAACAACAGTGAGAAATGTAGTTGAAGTCGATGGAAGCATTTTTTATTTCAGGAGTTTGTATGTTAACTCTGCCTATCATTCAAAATACTCATTTTTGTTCACAATTATAAAGGCAAGATAGAGTGAATATCAGTTACATTTTAATTACCACTAAGCTACATCTGTGCACACCTTGTAAAGCTTTATCAAAACCTATATTATTTACATAAATAGTGATCAAATTGGGTAATTATCCTATATTATGTATCAACAGCAAATGGAAACTTTCGTGTGGTTTTTAAAATATTATTTGAAATGTCTAACAAATTTCGTCGCTGAATGCGGGTATTGAATATAGTTACAGGGCAAGTATGGATCGTCCAGTGAAAAACATACAGTCTGTCCAATGGAACAGTAATATCCCATTCTTTCAAATATATCCATTTATTTTGTAATCTGGTAATTGTTATACCCATGTTTTGTAATTATTTTATCAAATGCAACCTAGGAATTCTTTGTGTTATTGTAAATAACATGCAACAATTTTGTTGAAAATGCCTCATGGTCTGATATAAAAATAGAGTATACTTAAAAATTCAATTTAAATTAATGATTTAAAGAGGCTTAATTTTTTAATAGAAAATGACAGTTTTTTACAATAATTAGTGAAGAGATTTTTTTTAAATTATAATGAAATTTACATTTGAAAAATAAACATATTTTTGTTATAACGGCTGCACATCACACACACGACAAATTTGTTTGTTCATTTCCTAATCTATTTGCCTAACTATGCAATATGTCAAGTAATTTCTGAACAAATAGATTAGTAAAAATTTATCAATACATTGAAGTCGTGAAATAAGAATTCTGAAAAGGGTAGTTGAATTTCAATTGAAAAGTGTGAATTTGCGATAATTATGAAAAATATGCAGTTGGATTATACATTTGTTCATTCAAATTGTATTTCAACTGTAATAGTGATAACATTTAATTTGATAATTTTAAGTGTCTGTAAAACAGCTATCGAAAGAAAAAAGTGACATATAACATATATACATACAAAAAGTAAGTCACGATAACATAATTGTCACGATAACATTTACATGTTAGTAAATTTCAAAGAGACAAAGCTACTAAATAAAGGAACTATGGTCCTCAATCTATGCTTGAGACAGCCTTTCATAAACGAGGGTGCATGTATTTTAAAAAAATATATATAACTTCTGTCGGTATCGGAATGTCCGCATCTCGACAAATCAGTTTCTGCAGTAGAACTTCTCGTTCATAATCAATAAGACTTTAGTAAACATGCCTGTCATATGTTTTTTAGACATCCGAGGGTTTTCCTTAGTGCTACAACTGCTTACTATTTGACGTTGACTTGGTCCATATCTTTGCTATATAAATCGATAAGGGCAATTGTGATTTTGTGACTGCAACCGCAATATTTTTAAAATTATCTATGCTTATGTATCCACGAATGTCGCAGTAAGTAGACACTCCATCTGTTCGAAGTAGTTGCTCTAATTCGGTTACTTTACAGTTCAATATGATGAAAAAAAAACAGTTTGAGTAAAACTAGAAAGGTATAAGGTCAATGAAAATTTCTGTAGTAATTTAAATTCATTTTGAAAGAACCCAAGGTTATCTTTGATATTACTAGTATTTAAAATGAACTCGTACAGACGCCTGATAAAAATGTGTTTTGATAAGATAAGAACAGTCGAAGTGGCACAGTTTTCTAAAGAAAAGTAATTTTCTTCTATTCACTTCTGCTGTGATAGGTAGAATATCACACATACTTCCAACCATGTCCGATGTTGTGCATTTAGGCAGGCCTAGAATATGTTTCAGTATAAAGTGTTGTGAGGTATTCAGGGTGTTTATATCAACGCATTTCAGGTTAGACCACACTTCAATTCCATAAAGCATTGCCGAAATTACTCTTTTTGTAGAGGTTCACAGCTGTAAGAAAATCCATTTCCGCTCTACATTTACCACGTTGTGCAAAATAAGCTTTTCTTCCCTTTCTACATCTGTCTTTGGTTCTTTCAGTGACTACAGAACATCGAGTTCAGTTTGATACCGAGATGGGGACAGTTAGTTGTTATACTTATTTTATTACTACCCTAGTAGCCTAGTTGCAGTGACTTGACATATAAAAAGTGTGTCTCAATCCCCATCCTTTACCAATCATAGACTGCAAACAAGAATCACGGAATGAGTGGTTAGAATTCTGGTAAAAAGGTGGATCTATGCTATCAAGCTAAAGGTTTTCCAAAAGAAAATTTAAACATTTATTACATAGGTCATCAGCATTGGGATCCGTCTGTTCTAAGAAGAATTTGAAGCTTGCTACAAGACAGTGTTGATAAGCTTTTGAATACATTTTTATCCGAATCTACATCAGTATTGCTTACACCACCACAGTAATTACTCGGAAGAATAATAAATTCAGTTTGTAATTCTTCAAGTCATTTCCCTGTTGTTGTAACTATCATCGTTGATTAAATGTTGCTAAAGATGTCAATTTGGAATCTACATCAAGCAAGATTCATGCAAACAAATTTCATTTAAATTAGCAAACTGGTTTCACAGTGGAGTGGAGTAATGATGACTTATGCACCAGTCAAGATTCTTTCACATATCCAGGTAGCCAGTCCTTAGATGGGAGAAACCAAAGCCCACCCCCCCCCCACCCCCCGAGAAAATCACTGATCTTTGCCAAGCAAACTGACAAACTTTCTCAAACTAGGATCTGCCCATGTAGCATTTGAATCTAGGCAGTGAGAGGAACTGAGATCTTTAAGATTACCCTTAAGACCACTTGGTCACTTTGACCCCAGTAGTTCCAGAGGATAAGAGAAAAATAGCACTTTTTTAAAAGATGATACAAGTAATTTAAAGCATTAAGTCTTTTCATGTCATTGACACCATTACTTTTAAGTGACAGAATCTTGACAGGAATATGAAGCACCATTTCTCCACTCCAATCGACCAAGTATTGATATTAACCTGGTTACCAGACATTCATGACTACTTTTCCTACGTTCAGCGCAGTCTGTGCTTTAATTTTATTTACCACTACGGTAGCTCAGTTGGTAGATTGTTTGTATCTTATGTCGGAACCCTGGCCGAGTCTGACCAAGACTTAAAAATAGGCAGAATGTTCTTTGGCCAAACGCTCGGCATTTGAAATGAAAGTCATAAAGTCCTTCGAAGGAAATCCCAAAAGCCGATGCTCCGTGTCACGACAGGCGTAGCACGCTAAAGAACCCTCCCTGCACATTGCCCTTAGCGCACTGCAAAGATAATAATTTCTGCCAATTCACCTACCGCTGGTGACGTCTCGATATAAGTGAAATATTTTTTGACTGGGATGTATAACCCTATAAAATCAAACCTTTTATTGTTTAGTTGTTTTTTAAGCTCATCACATGATCGTAAAGTTTATATATTTTAATTTTTTTATGTTGAGAAGTATGTAAATTAATATCAGTAAAAGACAATCGGCAGTGTCGTCCGTTTCACTAGTTTGTTAATGTATTACTAATTTCAAAATCCATAGACCATAAAAGATAATAATCTTTTTGTCTGCCTAAGAAAAACTTTTTTCTGGAATTCTCATATTGTTGCATTATTCTGATGATTTCTTATGTATGTACAGATGTGTAAACCGGTTTAGTTTATTACAACAACTGTGTTATTGAAAATCATCTAGAAAAGAAAAAAGTAGGGAATTATGTGTGACATCTGTCCAAAGATTGACTTTGTGTTGTATCTGTCCAAAGTTTGTCTTTGTTTGGCATCTGCCCAAAGTTTGGCATGAGTCAAAAGATTGACTTTGTTTGTCGTCTGTTCAAAATGTGACTGTGTGGCATCTATTTAAAGTTTGACTGTTTTCAAATGTAGTGTTTTCGGCTTGTTTAAGTCGGAGAGTTTAAAGCGTCAGTTTACAAATAACAACGACTATCTGTTGAATAACTTTTGTCGCACATTCTCGATTTCTAATTTTGTCGCAGACATGACTGTTTCAGATGCAAGTAAGAATAAGAACAAACAAGTCATGCAAAACAAAATTTATTGACAGGCTCCGGTTGTAAAATCATTTCTTGACTAAGTTTTTCCGTAAGTCTGGTAAATTTGATTTTTTAAATTTCGTTAATTGTTTAAATATTCAGGAATTTAAAGTATCATTTTAAAGACCACTTCAAGCTTGTTACATTTGCATTTAGTTTTATCACAATTTATAATTGAAAAAGATATTGCCAAATTTGTTAAATTTAAGTTAAGAGAAACCTAAATTAAGAAATGGTTGTAAAACTTGGACCAGAGTGATTATAAAACTTTCTAATCGCCGTAAGCACTGCAGTAACTATAGACTGGTTTTGTTATTTTACTATTGGATTGATAGATTAATTGATTGATTTAATGGGGTTTTACGTCCCATTCAAGAATGTTTCTATTTTGAGATGTCACCAGCTTTAGGTGAAGTGCAAGAAATTATGAACTTTGCAGTGCGCTTAGGGCAATGTGCAGGGAGAGTTCCACGCCTGTCGTGTCACAGAGCATTGGCTTTTAATGTCTCATCTGAAGGACCCCTTGACCTTCCCTTTTTAAATGCTGATTGTTTGGCGAAAGCAAAGTCACTAACAATTTTCAAGACTTGGTCAGACCTGACCGGGGTTGGAACTTCCAATCTAACCTCCCACTTACGAAGGGAGCACCCTACCAAATGAGCTACCGTAGTGGTATATATTACTATTGGAGAGACCTACAACATATCATATAATTTACAACAAGAAGTATATAAATATTTTGAAATCTATCATTAAGTCATCTGCGGTTCCGGATACATTACAGATGTTCATTATATATACAACCTCTAACGCAACAGACAGCAACGAGACGACCTATAGCTAAATGTGCGGCATTTACGAAAATAAAATAAAATAATAATGCTTTTACGGTTATTCTTATATATTGCAGTCAAAATTAGATAATATACACACATTGGTTTACAAGTGAAATGTAAATAAGTAAATGAAAAACAAAAAAGACTTCATACTTCTGTAATGATATAATTGTAATACAAGACAAATTTATGAACATCCATTTTTATGAATGCACAATACAAAATAAAACTAAAGATAAAAATTGAAGCAAAATCAAACATTTTCATATATAAAATCAGTTATATTTTAACACATAAGCGTGATATCACAATAGTAAACTTTGTAAACCTAAACTAATTTGACTGTTATCGTCTTCATAATTACCTTATATCAAAATAAATTACAATACTTTTCCTTTGAAAAAAATATGTACAATGTATTTATGTTGATAAAATGATTTTAATTTAAAAATAAAATTTGAAATTACATGTATTTCGAGAGTTATAAGTAATTATTAATTTTATTTCAATACAAAAAAAATTGATTGGGATAACGCAACAAAACTATGTAATTCCCATTTATCATAATATACACTTATTCTATTATTATTTACACTGGACAAGAAGCAAATGTTAAGAATTATTCTCTTTATCCGCTTAATTGCATATTTATATCTCGGGTTAATCATTATTACACAGATAAGGAGATTTGTTGTAAGTTAAGAAAGTAGGATACAAAATGGTTATCAATTTTCTAGTTTTCTAAAATAAAATGTGGCGATTCCTTAAAAATATCGGAAATGGCTAAGGAATGGATGAAATTATTTCATATTGTAGAATGAAAGTATGTGTAAAAAATATCTTTGTACAAACGGGCAATAATCACAAAGGGTAGTCACTGTTTTCTTTTAGTTCGTCAGGAATGGGGTTCAACATACATGAAATGGGGATTTTTTTATTTTTTTATTTTATTATTATTATTTTTTTTTTTTTTTTTTTTTTTGTCCTCGTCGTCGACGTTTAAAATTAAATCTTTTTTTAATATTTTAATGAATAATTATTATTTAAATCAAAAATTTTAAAAATGATAGACGGTTATTTTTAAACTTGACACAATCTTAGATTTAAATTCAAACCTTGACGCATTTTTAAGTTTTCAAGTCAACAGTTAACGATAACAACAATTTAAACACTTACTACTTTTTGTTTTTGTTCTTAGTACATAAAATAGTCCTGAGCACAACACTCTATAGAAAATGATTGGAGGAGTCAAAATATTCCTTAAGATGATTTGAAACTGTTCACCATAACAAGCCTCCTCAATTAAAGTAAATGGCTCAAACCTGAAAGTACCTAGTATGTCGATTACAAGACTCGACATATTCATTATGATAAGGGCTAAACAGCATGAAGAAAATGATAAACATCTAATAGTTTCTATTGCAGACTTCTTTGTGCTTCTATTTGCCTGAATTATTAAAGAGGTCTGAAAGAAATCAGCAAGAATGAAGCAAATGGCTTCTATAATTTCCCCTGATTTTCTTATCATCTGAATATTTTGGGAAGATAAATCATCAAATTTACATAAAGTACTAGCCATAATTTTGAATATTTCATACAGAAAAAGGAAGGGTGATATCGTTAACAACAATTTTTCTGTTGAATTCAATGACTTGGGGTCCGTAAGTTCATAATTTCGTTTTAGAGAATAAAAGGCAAAAATTTGTAAAAACAAAAGAAAAGGAGCATGTACAAATTTCTTGAAAATCCGAAGGCTCACGAGAGCATTTTCTTCAAAAAAAAAGTATATTAGATAAATAATCAATGTTACTGAAACTAGGAGAGATATAATTATCAGAATTGTTTCAAAAACAATTGCTGCGTTGCAAGAGCAATTTGGTAATCGATCGTTGTCATTTTGCAGTGGGGATGTTTCAGAAGCGTCTTGTTGTTGAGTGTGTTGAGAGCGAATTATTGAGTCAATATCGCGGGTGGAGTTGTTTTCAACATTACCGTTTAAATTTTGGTATCCGTTTTCGTTATTATCGCTTGTGTTTTTTCTATACAAAAAACCAATGGCAAGAAATGAAAACAAAATATCAAAAGGGTTTAAAACAGTCTTAAATTTGGATACAATATTATTGTTTTTGGAATGATCAAAAAGAACACATGTGTTGTTACCTGTGTCCGTTACATTAGAATTATCTAATGTATAAGAAAACTTTATTTCTTGATTAACCATTGCGCAAAGAAAAACCGACAAATTTGCAACCATGATAAAGAGTGTGCTGATATTGTCACTTATCTTTCCTGAAATTGGTCCATTAATTTCTATCTTTTTACAGACCACTATAACTATTGAAAATATTTGTAAAATATTAAAAATGATTAAACAAGTATTATAAACTAAGTCGGATGTTAGGGTTTTATAATTTGGACTCTCTTTATTAATGCAATCTGCATCTAAAACAATGTCAAAAAAGTCATTTGCTATAGCAAAAACTCCAATTAAAATGATCACGATAACTTGACATTGTACAGATTTATCGATTGATCGACAACATCTTGCATCCTTTGCATCCATTGCATTCTCTGCATCATCACCTTGTTTTCTTAATTCTTTGGAGAGTCGGTACAGTTTGTGACCAATGGCTACCAACCCGCAAGCTAAAAGTGCAAATAGTGCCCACCTCACCTCATCAATAGTAAACTTCATATGTGGCAGATTGCTAAACTGTATAACAACGAGAGAGCTGACAACACAGAGCAAAATTTGAGCAACTAAAATACACGATATCCAACCATTGTTGGCTTTTAAACTCCCAGTTGTCAGAGGTGAAACAAATATCCAGAAGAGGCCTTGTAGAAGACATTGTAACCAATTCTCACTTTGACTTTCTTCCATCATTAAAAGCAAGTTGTTGAAAAATCGATCTGTTGAACTGAAAGTAAAATAAAAGTAAATAACCAGTGTAGGAAATAATAACAAGAGGCCCAAAAAGGCCTGTATCGCTCAACTGGCACTTTATTTGCATGTGAATTTCAGACAGCCATGCCACTAGCTATTGCCAATTGAGCTAAAATGGTTCAGAAAAAAATGATATGTATGTGAAATGGCTATACATCTACTGTCTATATACCAAATTTGAACCAAATTATATGATATATAAATGTGTATCGGTCATTCATTACTTTTTGCTATTTATATTAACGGCGGCCATTTTGGATGCCACAGTTTTTGCAAACTTTAATCTGCATCACCAAGGGGCCTTACACACCAAATTGTTTCTAAAAAATCCGTTAAATATGTTAAATTGCTAAACATCTTTTTTCTATATAATAAATTTGAACTAAATCGGTAGATAAATAAACGTGTATCAGCCATTTATCACTTTTTGCTATATATAGTAACGGCGGCCATCTTGGATGCTGCATGAAGTTGATTTGTGCAAACTTTAATCTACATCACCTAGGGACCTTACACATCAAATTAGGTTCAAATAGGTCCAGTAGTTTCTGAGGAGAAGATTTTCGAAGAATTGGCTAAATATAGCATCTTATTTGCATATTCTGCTAATAGCGACCCAATAAAAAATGTTTCTGAAAAACTCGCTAAATATGTTAAATGGTTAGGCATCTACTTTCAGTAAAACCCCGATCTATCGCCACCCGATTTATCGCCAAAGTATCATGTAGACCCGTTTTTCCCTCATGTAAAAACCCCCGTTTTAATGCCAAATTCGCCTATCGCCATCCGCCACCCTTACCTTATAACCAATGATCATTTTGCCGTTATTGTAACCTCGATATTATCGCCAATTAACATGGTCACACGTGACTGATTTTATTTAAAGTAGAAACACGGTTGGACAGTCAGAGACTCATTCATGCGTATACAACTACATGTATGTATGGCTTTCTGATAATAGAAAAAATAGCGATTACTAAATTGTGTTTCTTTTATAAATAAAAAATACTCATCTGATCTTTGTTTTTGTTTGTTGATTATATTTAATGTATAAACAAATCGTCGACACCAAAACGAAAAAGGGAATTTCTTTGAATATCAAACAGAAAAGTATTTTATGAAATAAAATAAAAAATAAAAACAATTCTTTAAATCATATGAATCTATCACTGAAAACGATTTAATTGAGGCGCCTTCAATTTCGATTTTAACGTACGTATCCCACTCTAACCACAAAAAGTACACATGTCAACTTCCGGTTTCTGTCTCCCTCAGTTTATCGCCAAAGTCGTTATAACGCAAAAATATTAATGGATGAATGTTGGCGTTTTAACGAGGTTTTACTGTACCAAATTTGAACTAAATCGGTTGATAAATAAACGTGTATCAGCCATTTATTACTTTTTGCTATTTATAGTAACGGCGGCCATCTTGGATGCCGCAGGAAGTTGATTTGTGCAAACTTTAATCTGCATCACCTATGGACCTTTCACACCAAATTAGGTTGAAATTGGTCCAGTAGTTTTAGAGGAGAATATTAAAGTTCACGCACGGACGCACGCACGCACGCTTCGCCATGCCATATTGCCAGTTGAGCTAAAAAACTAACATCAACCGTTGATAAAATACGTGTTCCTTATAACCAACCTTAGACTGTGACAGGTGCTTGTCCGTAGATAAATAATCTAATTAATCAATTAATTAGTTAATATAACATAAAACAAAAAACTCAAAATATGAATATGATTAGAATTATTAGTATAATAAAGTGTCGTCGAAAAACGTACAAAGAAACAATACGTTGAAGCTGCATTAAGTTTTTTTGATCTTTTTTTTTTTTTTTTTTTTTTTTTTTTTTTTTTTTTTTTTTTTTTTTTTTATTTTCTAAAAATATTTTTTTAAAGTGATATCTTCAAACCACGATCCGTGAGATTTATTTTTTAAAATTTCATTTCTTATAGCTGTAAATGAAAGGAATCCTCTAACCGGTTGGTCAATATTAACGATGATAATAATGAGCTTGGAGCACGCGCACGGATGTACGGAAAACCCATGAATCGAAGGTGAAACCTGACAAATTGCATTAATTGTCCGTCATTAATATCCAGATGTATTTGAAATGGTGTTGTGTATCCCTTACTAGGTCACAAATGACAAATTGAACAAAGTCCTGTATTTAATTTATCTTATGTCACCGTTTTGAAAGCTGGTTTAAATGACTCGCTTTTTTATGACGTATGATGTTCTAATATTAGATCCCACATGCTACATCTCGCTGGGAAATTACTGTTATTTCTGTATTTATTCGAGCTTTTTATCGTTAAACCAAATGTAACATTGTTCATTAGGAACATCATTAATTAGATTAGCACCGTTTTAATTTTTTTTTATTAGAAAACTTAATGCAGCTTTAAAAAAACCTTATATAGAAACAAAAAAAAAAAACTAATTGTAATTAAAAGGCAGAAAGTGATGTTTGACTTCAATGGTACGGGCTTAAAGGAGAAAAAAATATCAATTTTGCTCTTTCATAATTTTGTGACTTAATTGACAATTTATTAAAGTAATTTTTTCGGAAACAGAGAGGATTTGTGTTTAAGTTGTAAAACATAACACATCTGTATCAACTGATCTGGTATTAATATAATTGTAAATAATCGTTTTTACTCACCGGTAAAATTTGACTGAATTCGAGGCACAGAATTGAGAGAAGAAATGTAACTGTTGTTTCCCCTTTGATCTCTGAGACACCCACAAAACTGTAAAATTAGAAGTCTTTATATGCTTCGTTATCTCTTTTCTTGGTAATAATTTACATAATACTATCAATGAAAGAAACACTTAAGATATCACATGGGATATACTTGACATTCAATTCAAGCTGTTTAATCTCTATATGCTACTAGTATTGCAACTAAAATTATCTCTAGCAGAACAAAACAGAAGAGCGATGTATGTAACTTAATGTAATTAACAACTTGTAATTAGAAAGAGCTAACGCAAACAAGGACAGAAACAATACACGCCAACAACAGCCAAAAAGCGAGCTAACGCAAACAAAGACAGAAACAAAACACGTCATCAACAGCCAAAAAGCGATGTAACGCAAACAAACACAGAAACAAAACACGTCAACAACAGCCAAAAAGCGAGCTAACGCAAACAAAGACAGAAACAATACACGCCAACAACAGCCAAAAAGCGAGCTAACGCAAACAAACACAGAAACAAAACACGTCAACATCAGCCAAAAAGCGAGCTAACGCAAACAAACACAGAAACAAAACACGCCAACATCAGCCAAAAAGCGAGCTAACGCAAACAAACACAGAAACAAAACACGTCAACATCAGCCAAAAAGCGAGCTAACGCAAACAAACACAGAAACAAAACACGCCAACATCAGCCAAAAAGCGAGCTAACGCAAACAAACACAGAAACAAAACACGTCAACATCAGCCAAAAAGCGAGCTAACGCAAACAAAGACAGAAACAATACACGCCAACAACAGCCAAAAAGCGAGCTAACGCAAACAAACATAATAACAAAACACGTCAACAACAGCCAAAAAGCGAGCTAACGCAAACAAAGACAGAAACAAAACACGTCAACATCAGCCAAAAAGCGAGCTAACGCAAACAAAGACAGAAACAATACACGCCAACAACAGCTAAAAAGCGAGCTACGCAAACAAAGACAGAAAAAAAACACGTCAACAACAGCCAAAACGCAAGCTGACACAAACAAAAACAGAAACAATACACATCAACAATAGCCAAAAAGCGATGTAACGCAAACAAAGACAGAA
The DNA here is from genome assembly GCA_029721355.1 of Tegillarca granosa. Classification (NCBI taxonomy): domain Eukaryota; kingdom Metazoa; phylum Mollusca; class Bivalvia; order Arcoida; family Arcidae; genus Tegillarca; species Tegillarca granosa. Next base: position 22,995,092 of record CM056607.1, read on the forward strand.
ACAATACACGTCAACAACAGCCAAAAAGCGATGTAACGCAAACAAAGACAGAAACAATACACGTCAACAACAGCCAAAACGCGAGCTAACACAAACAAGACAGAAACAATACACGTCAACAATAGCCAAAAAGCGAGCTAACGCAAACAAAGACAGAAACAATACACGTCAACATCAACCAAAAAGCGAGCTAACGCAAACAAAGACAGAAACAATACACGTCAACAACAGCTAAAAAGCGAGCTAACGCAAACAAAGACAGAAACAATACACGTCAACAACAGTCAAAAAGCGAGCTAACGCAAACAAAGACAGAAACAATCCACGTCAACAACAGCCAGAAAGCGAGCTAACGCAAACAAAGACAGAAACAATCCACGTCAACAATAGCCAAAAAGCGAGCTAACGCAAACAAAGACAGAAACAATACACGTCAACAACAGCCAAAAAACAAGCTAACGCAAACAAAGACAGAAACAATACACGTCAACAACAGTCAAAAAGCGAGCTAACGCAAACAAAGACAGAAACAATCCACGTCAACAACAGCCAGAAAACGAGCTAACGCAAACAAAGACAGAAACAATACACGTCAACAATAGCCAAAAAGCGAGCTAACGCAAACAAAGACAGAAACAATACACGCCAACAACAGCCAAAAAGCGAGCTAACGCAAACAAAGACAGAAACTATACACGTCAACAACAGCCAAAAAGCGAGCTAACGCAAACAAAGACAGAAACAATACACGTCAACAACAGCCAGAAAACGAGCTAACGCAAACAAAGACAGAAACAATACACGTCAACAATAGCCAAAAAGCGAGCTAACGCAAACAAAGACAGAAACAATACACGCCAACAACAGCCAAAAAGCGAGCTAACGCAAACAAAAACAGAAACAATATACGTCAACATCAGCCAAAAAGAGAGCTAACGCAAACAAAGATAAAAACAATCCACGTCAACAACAGCCAAAACGCGAGCTAACGCAAACAAAGACAGAAACAATTCACGTCAACAGCAGCCAAAACGCAAGCTAACGCAAGGACAGAAACAATATACGTCAACAACAGCCAAAAAGCGAGCTAACGCAAACAAAATTAAACAATACACGTCAACAACAGCCAAAACGCGAGCTAACGCAATCAAAGACAGAAACAATACACGTCAACAACATCCAAAAAGCGAGCTAACGCAAACAAAGACAGAAACAATATACGTCAACATCAGCCAAAAAGAGAGCTAACGCAAACAAAGATAAAAACAATCCACGTCAACAACAGCCAAAACGCGAGCTAACGCAAACAAAGACAGAAACAATTGACGTCAACAGCAGCCAAAACGCGAGCTAACGCAAGGACAGAAACAATACACGCCAACAACAGCCAAAAAGCGAGCTAACGCAAACAAAATTAAACAATACACGTCAACAACAGCCAAAACGCGAGCTAACGCAATCAAAGACAGAAACAATACACGTCAACAACATCCAAAAAGCGAGCTAACTCAAAAACGAAGACAGAAACAATACACGTCAACAACAGCCAAAAAGCGAGCTAACGCAAGCAAAGATAGAACCAACACACGTCAACATCAGCCAAAAAGCGAGCTAACGCAAACAAAGACAGAAACAATCCACGTCAACAACAGCCAAAAAGAGAAAATTGAAACAAATAACCTCATGTTTGGACAACTGATTTGGAACTCTTGGTGACAGACCCATTTTTAAAGGTCCAGTAGTGTGGTTTAGTATTATTGGATGGACGCCTACAGGAAAACCATTTTAAAAAAATAAAATAAATTACAAAACCTATATAAATCATTATTATTTGATAAAAACAATAAAAATTAATTTATATTCGATAATAATTAAATTATCATGAAAAGGCTTTTAGAAACTTTTTATAAGTTTATTTGATTAATAAGCAGAACGTTATTTCTTTTAAACTATTAAGCATTTTGTTGAAAAACATGAGTAATTAGAATTTCATAAACTAAAACATGAAATAAGCCCGTGGTATATATTTCTGTTGATTTCAGCACCATATATAACAATAATACCTGTTAAATTTTGATGTGCCATATATGCACACTTCAGAAAATCATTCCTCATCAGTGACACAAGAGGCCAAAAAAGTTTGTAGATAAAAAAATCCAAGCAGTTGAAAATTAAAACATCCAAAGTTCCAAAATAATATTAATCCAAATAAAGTTAAGGATGCTTTGATTGATGGAACAAATCTTAGTTTTAAACATGTTTCAAAAATTAAGACGGCTGAAAATTTTGCTACATGGTACATTTTCTGTCAGTAGAAAGTACTGACTACTGAGTTAAGGATATCCATTTAATCATAAATATGGTGTTCCTACGTTGTTATCAAACTGCTCATATAAATGTTTATTTTCATAAAAGGTGTTTTGTTTTTAGAAGCAGCATTTTATAACATCGCCGTTATCGATAATTCCAAAGGCTACTAAATAAAAAATAAAAATAGATACATGTAGATAGATAATAGATAGATAGATTATTATTATTATTATTATTATTATTATTATTATTATTATTATTATTATTATTATTATTATTATTGTTGTTGTTGTTGTTGTTGCTGCTGCTGTTGTTTTTGTTGTTGTTATTGTTGTTGTTGCTGCTGCTGCTGTTGTTGTTGTTGCTGTTGCTCTTGTTGTTGTTGTTGTTTTAACATCTTTGTTTATATTGTACAATGAAAGTAAAAAACACAGACGTTAACCAATAGTCGTTCAATCATTGAATAGTCGTTTTAAAACATTTCAAAAACTATACTTTATTAATGTTTACAGCTTTGCAATACATGCATTTTATCAAAAAAAACTTAATATTTCATATTTTAATCACAATCCCAAAAACAAAGTAAACAAGAGTCACGGAAACTCCGTGAAAACCAGGTTTTCGTATATCAGAGAAGGGGTTTCAGAGAGAAACGGTACCTAGTTAACAATAATTATGGATGATCATGTGTCTCACCTCACCTGGTTGATAGAAAAGGGATACCCGTAATGGGTTAAGATTTAATATATCATACATATATATTTAATATATATATATATATATATATATATATATATATATATATATATATATATATATATATATATATATATATAAAAGCATCATGCATCAGAACATGTTAAAAGATTGCAATTATGACAAATTATTAAGAAATCTGAATGTTGTGTTTTCATTTCAATATAATTTCATTTAAGAAAAGATCCATAGTGGCATCTGCACCTAAATATATTCAGAAATATCCAATTTAATGCAAAAATAGTCAACATCAAAATGTTTTGCCACTATAATCATTTTACAAAACTAAAATTCCATATTAAATTGTGAATTCTACGTCTAAATATCATCAAATATAGCCAATTTCATGCCAAAAATTGTAAATTTCATGCAACAATTGCCGTTTTAGTGCAGAAAACATAAAGGTCAAATGTAGGTCATGACCTTGACCTTTGATTTTGGCTTTATTTTCATCAGCATTGCTAGAAAATATGAAAACTGAAAACCCCATGTCATTACCTTTACATATGGCCAAGATGTAGCTAAGGTTGCTTATTTTGTGAAATGACCAAGCAATTGTGACCTTGACCTTTGATGTATTTATCCCAAAAGCAATCCCAACCCAGATCTTATCACAATACATGTATGTGCCAAGTTTTTTTCAAAAATGTCATTTACTTTTCAAGTTATCATCCGGAAACCATTTTTTGACGCCCGCCCGCACGTCCGCACGTCCGCCCGTCGACATTCGGTAATCTAATAACCAGGTTTCTACGAAAACCTGGTTAAAAACTTAAAAAACTGGTTTTTGTGTGCATTGTTAAATATATATAATTCGGGGCCAGGAAATATTTATAGAATTTTTTTAGACAAATATGTTCAAATCCGGAACTAAGGGGGATCTTCGCCATTTAAGACGGTGTCAAGACTATAGGCTGATGTCAAATGTTTAAATTTTATTATTTTTTTTTTTACTATCACAGAATCAAACAAAGTGGCAAGACGTCTTAAACATATCATTTGAACATCTGAGAAAACCATTTCTAACAGCGAGTACATTTTTGTGATGACAAAGTTATTAAATTTCTAAAACAATAATTACCTAAAAAAATTTGAAGTATGCGTGGTATGTGCCAGTTTGTAATAATGGCCTGCTTTGTACTGGAGATTAGCGTTACGTTTTTTAAGTGCTAATGCGTGCAGCTCCATATTATACAGCATCAGGTGATTCAATCGATACTTTTTCTTTTTATGTGCCCGTGACAGAGTTGAGTTGAGTAATGGTGTTTAACGTTCCAGTCAAGAATATTTCACTTATATCGAGACGTCGCCAGCTATTGGCGAAAGTGCAGAAATTTTGTCTGTGCGTTGCGCTGATGGCATTATACACCAGGGTTCTTTATCGTGCCATGCTTGCCATGACACGGGACCTCGTTTATTTTAAGTTCCCATCCGAAAGAACCGTGACTTTCATTTCGTAATGCCGAGTGCTTGGCGAAAGAACAGTCACTACCCACTTTCAAGTCTTGGGTCAGACCCGACCGGGGTTCGAACCCACGACCTTCCACTTACGGAGCGAGCACTCTACCAACTAAGCTACCGCGGTGGCCTGTCCCGTGACAGAGGGGAAGTAGCAAAGAAATTATACTAAAAGAGGGATGGGTATTAATTGTAATAGATTTTTTTATCATTAAAGATAGTTTTACTGCCTTATTTTAAACTCATTATCTATGTTCCGGGTAACAATTTTTTGTTCATTTCTTTCACTCTAACGATTTTTTTAAAACTAACATTACTGAAAAGACGAATCAAACACAAAATTTGCATTCCCTCAAATATCAACTGGAGGATTTTTTTTTTTATTTTCTTGTAAAAAGTATAAAACTAGCTGTAAATTGAAAAGGTTTGCTTAACGCATTTACGAATAACAAAAAAAGTTTGGAGAGTTGGATTTACATAGAAATGGGGTGATGGAAAAATTGACTTTATGGTCGGGAAAATTATTTTTAAGAAGTTCACAAACTTTACCTTGACATGGGACAGTTTTATCTTGTCAAATGATCTGACCGAAGGTATGACGATATCAAAGCTTTTTATCTACCTCGAACAGACGTCTGTTGACAGACGGCTAGAAGAATTCTGGGTAATCTACCTTGGACACGTGCAAAATGCTCCAGAAAAAGGAGAAGAAAAAAAGTAATACTTTCTAAATAGTCAAACAGTAGCTAATTTGGCATTTACAATATATATTAAATAAATTCACTACGCATACAACTCAAAACAAAAATAATAATAATGATAAAGCTTTCCTTGAATATAATCATGCATACGATATACAACAGTTCGATTAACTTGATTATAACTATATATATATATATATATATATATATATATATATATATATATATATATATATATATATATATATATATGTATGTATTTTTTTAAACATTCTTTTCTTTCTCATTCGTATTTGCCATTACCAAACTGTAAATAAATATTTATAAAAACTAAAAAGTCAGACAGGACGACTTTTATCCTCTAAAAACTATTCAACAACCTGTTAAGCAATCACCTGCTAATAACAATTCAAGATAAATAAAATAATGATAAATTTTAAATAACATGGCAGCATGGAGAAAATTGATTTTATTTTGTTGATTTAATGGTGTTTTACGTCCAAGTCAAGAATATTTCACTTATATCGAGGCGTTACCAGCTATAGGTGAAATGGCGGAAATTTTTATCTTTGCAGCGCGCTAAGGTCAATGTGCAGGGAGTGTTGTTTAACGTGTCACGCTTGTCTTGACAAGGTGCATCAGTTTTTAAGGTCTCATCCGTAGGACCCCGTGACTTTCATTTCTAAATTTCTAAATGCCGAGTACCCGGCCGGGGTTCGAACCCTTGACCCCACATACGAAGCCAGCACTTTTACAACTGAGATACCGTACTTGTTCATTGAAGAAAATGCAAATATGAAAACGAATAACAAATGTTAAGATGTGCAAAATTTTAGTTTCGAATGATTCAATTTACTAAATAATATCTAAACATATGACTTCCAAATCACAAATTTGAATATAAACAAACATATTGAAACTTACTAAAATAATTCGTTTGAAAGATGAAACTCAAAAATATCAGATTTTAACATAAATAAAACATAAATGAGATTTGCACAATGTCCGACTTTAATATATATCAAACATAAGTAGTCTTATTTAATTCATTATATAGATACACCAAATGGAATGAGACGGGCTTAATTTCGAGATATAAGACATAATGAGTCAGAAAAAGATCCCTGATGGCATATATACCAGATATATTGAGACTGACAAATTTCAAATTTAATTTGCACAACAAAGTTTATAAAACCTAGAAATTTTGGATTCTAGTAAAATTTTTAATCAAATCTGACGTTAGATAGACTCAACATAATCACGTGAATTATTTTCATTTATGGTCAATCTGGCTTGACCAATCAGCAAAAATAGTGCGAATGTCAAAAATAGCTCAGAATAGTATAAGTTTAATGCGACGCACAATTGGTGAAACAACTTTGCCATACGAGGAACTGCGCTCATAAACAGAAGCTAAGAATCCTAGCGTTTGCAAGGTAGGTTGAACAAAGTTTCTGACTGAAACACGACAGAGATTCCTGGTGGTCCATCGAGCACCTTCAAGGTGCGAAGAAACAGACGTTCCTTAAGGCAGTCTGAGTTGCTGTAAAGAAACAGATTAACCCTCAATGTAGTCTGTGTTGCTGTTCACCCTCAAGGTGCAAAAAACAAGCATACCTTGTCCACTCACCCTGTCAACCTACCCTGCTCACCGTATCCACCTTGTCCACCCTTAGATTTAATCGTTTTTGTGTCTTACAGAATTACATCGTTTATCTGTTTTAAAAGTCTAGGCAGTGAAGGTTTAATCCCTGTATGTATCGTCTATTCTGCGGTCAACTTAAAAAGACTCAAAACGATCTAGTAGTTGAGATATCGAAAATGCAAGTATCGCACGGACACGCGCTCCGCAATGTCATAAATCAAATAACATTCGTCTGGGTGAACTAGAATTTAACTTTCCTAGTAGGAACTAAACAAAAAAATACTTGTATTTAGTTATCGATCTTATTGAAGGGAAGACGATAACGAATGTATGTTATCTATTATGAGCATGTCGTAACGTGTTTTTTGAGTATACAGTTCTTTAAATTCTTGGTAATCTTAGAGTATATTCCGAGAAAGCATAAATATATAAGTTCTAAGTAATCAACCACGTGCAGCCTAATATAAGTCCATATATGGACAACCTATTTATTAAACTCTCAGATTAAAGAACAGATATTATTATCAGATGTAGGTCACATGCTTGATCATGTTTATTGTATGGAAAACGTCTTAATACTTATTTATAACCTATATCGTTTTTATCGCATGTAAAACTACATTTAACAATTTTCTCAATCAACAGATATACCTTTAAAAGTGTGATGTCAGGAATTTTGAACATGGAGTTCGAAAGCTTGCATTGCCACAAGCTAGTTTTTTTTTCAATATTCATCGATTTCGCTTAAGTTCATGACAAGAAAAAAGCATTCAAATAAAAGTATAAAAAGAATAATTTACTTAGCTAAAAACATTTTCCGATTTCAATTATTAACGGCCGGTAATCGTAATTTTGGTGCTGTCACTAAACACAATTTACCATCTTTTGTAAAAAATCAATAATAATTAAAATATCTTATTTTTTTTAAAATGTTACTTAAATAAATTCTATTGTTTAAATGTGATTCCTGATTTTACATTTTTCATAAAAGCAATCTTCAATAAAAAAAGACAGATGTATGACATTAATTTTTTGCGTGAAAAAGTTAAAAAAAAAAATTTAAATTTTCTATCAAGATTTCGAAAGAACTAAAATGCATGCGTGCACAAAAGTTAAACAAGATAACTTTATTATTAACAGTAAGACTATGTTTGAACATTTAGTCTAAATAAGAAGTCTGAGGCCACTTTTCTGGGAAAGTCTTCCTTTTGTACCCTCCACCAAAATAATAATATTGACTAAAATCATCATCGCCAAAAAATAATAAAATTAAGCCATTCATAACATATCTGTGATTTTTTACAAACAATTGTATGGGTGGCAGGGTACAAAAGGAATTCTTTACCTTTTCTGAAACGGCATAGCTATTAGGTATAGAAACTATACATTCTATATTTCGTAATTCGCTAATTTATAAGCTAATTATAGCATACCTACTGTAATTTAGCGAATGAAGTTTTGATCCTTGTGTATTTTTAGTTAACTTGAAACATGATTTTAATTGTTTAATGCGGTTGTATGTAGAGGGCATTGAAGGTAGCTTTTAAATATAGGTTATGTTGCATTAACTGTAGGTAAGCGTAATGCAAAAGAGAAAAAGTTGATGTTGAGTTGACAAAACGTGATCAAGATGCAAGACAAGTACGGAGCATTGTAAGTACCACAGACATATATATTTTGAAATCGTGCACATGATCTAATATATATATGTGGTACTAACGGGGCTCCGTAGAACTAGAGATAGGTGAATGTATGTACAATAAATAACCAGCAATATTAAAGTAATGTCTTTACATTTGGTTTAAATACTTATGTTAAGTCAAAAATCTTTACTACTAAAATTTGCTAAATTGTTTTACTTAAAAGTTTGCACATTCGATTATACAACCTATGATCTAGGGGTAGTTCCAGGTGGGGCTTTGTCTTCACTTTTAATTGGCTGAAATCCCCATGCGATATTATTGGGGTTGTTTTATAGTTTTGATGTTACAAGTAAATTGCTTCAAAGTCTATCTCTAATAACTTGAAATTTGAAGCATGTATTTATACATGTCTTAACCCTCAAAAACTCGATAATAGTGCCTGAAGAAACTAGAATGCAAAACACCATTACTTCACTGAAGCATTAGAAAACTGACTCTTCCGATATGAATGAATACAAATTGAAAATCATTGTGAAGTAAAACACAATTACTTTACTTCACCTGTCTAAGAATTGACCGTCTCAACCATAGTATCAGTCTTGCTTTCTTGTTGAGTAAAACACAATTACTCAACTAACCATTTGGGAATTGACTGTCTTTTAACGACTGAAAAAAATTTGAGCGCGATTTAAAACACTATTTCTACATCCGACGTTCTTATAACTGACCATCTTGATATAATCAATACATCTTGACTTGTGCATAAAACATCCTTCTTCACTCCGCTCATAAGAGAGAGAGAGAGAGAGAGAGAGAGAGAGAGAGAGAGAGAGAGAGAGATGAATCTAGAAATCTGCTACTTTTGAATCAAATAGTAAATTTCTGGTTTCTAATTATCTAGTAAGTAAGAGATGGTTAAAATTGTAACAATAAAGAAAACTGTTATACAGGCAAAATGCGCACCTATATTGTTACAACTTACTTTGCAAGTAACCATAAAAGATGTATGGCCTTCTGAAAACGGCTTATGTTGTTTTCAGACAATATAATCTGGCCAATAAATATTTAATATGTGTAAAAAAAAAAGTATTGATTTTTCGTGAAATATAGCTTAAGTTGTATTTTGAACATTTTTGCTTGCAGCTTAATCATTTATTTTTCGTTCTTTAAAAAAGTCGGGTATTTTTCCAAACATCATATGAACAGCAAACGAAAAACACTATAAAGATGCCGTTTACTAAATGTGAGACATTTTGATAGGCTGCATATTCGTTGTGTTTGGTAATATGATTTTTCCCAACAAACAATCGGTATACCAATAGGCACAGATTGTGCACCTTAAATTATAATTATAATTTACTGGAAAATGCGCATACTTAGAATGCGCTTTGTTGAATAACATAAAAATACACGTGCTTGTGTGTTGTTGTCTCTTTTTTTTATTTTTATTTTTTATTTTTTTTTTTTTTTTTTTGTTAATCAGTAGTGTGTTTAACTTACCCCACTTTTCAACAATATAGTGCTAATTTCAAAATATTCCTAATTGTTAATTTCAATTTTTAATTAATTCAAAAACGGCTAGACGTAATTAAAAAAAATTATTTTTGTGGTTTTAATCAATATTTTAATAAAAGACGTGCAATAATGTGATAAACATAACATTAGGTAATAAAACAATTAGTTATTATAGCAGAATGTGCAAAAATGTCTTCATTTTTGTTGACAATTTACCATAAAAATCCAAATTTCATTAAATCTGTGAAATACCATGTACGTTTCTTTAAAAACTACACAGAAGAAGTTTGTTTCATATTCTTCAAAATGAAATTTAAAAAATCATGTGTTTGGGTTCTTGTTTTCGAAATATGGGAGGGATTATCTTCTTTATCCCTTATATTTTAAATCTCTATTAAAAGATTTTCATCATAATGACGTGTTAATTTTTTTTGAGTACTAAAGTCTGTAAAACTTTACAAAGACTAGTAGCTCAAAAATCCAGTTATTAGTTTTAATTTATCAACATTCTGCCGATCTATAGCTCAAAAATCAAGTTATAAGTTTTATCAACATTCTGCGGATCTATAGCTCCAACATCCAGTTATTAGTTTCATCATCATTCTGCTGATCTATAGCTCAAACATCCTGTTATTAGTTTCATTATCATTCTGCTGATCTATAGCTCAAACATCCAGTTATTAGTTTCATCATCATTCTGCTGATCTATAGCTCAAACATCCAGTTATTAGTTTCATTATCATTCTGCTGATCTATAGCTCAAACATCCAGTTATTAGTTTCATCATCATTCTGCTAATCTATAGTTATATAAATCCAGTTATTGTTTTATCATCATTTTGCTGATCTATAGCTCAAAAAATCCAGTTATGTTTTATCATTATTCGACTGATCTATAGCTCAAAAATCCAGTTATTAGTTCTATCATAACAGCTTATATATGCTAAGGCAACATTAATCGATGACTTATCTTCCCATTTGAGAAAGGTATTGTTACCAACTTGGTTACCGGTTCCAACGGTTATGGTTCCATTTTCCCAGCCAACCCAAAACGCTTTATATGTAAAACAATCCATCACACTGTTATTATGTTCCGACACTGGCGAATAATTAACATTGATTTCTGATTTAGTGTTTCCAAATGCTCCAAGAATTATTTCATATGATTTTGATGAATTCGATGTTTCAAATGGAGTTAGTGTAATAATGGCATCTTTACACCCTTTAACACGGAATATTAAAGCTGACTTGTCCGCAACATCTATACAGTATGACAAAAGATTCACCTGTTGATAACTGCTCGTCTCTATATTGGCAATATACTCTAAAAAGTAAGGCAACAAAAAATTAAGATGTATCAATAAAAAAAGAAAGACCCTGGAAAAGTGGTTAATGTTCCAAAACCTCTTATATCTTACCAATATTTTAGCATCTTCAATTTAAAGCACGTACTTTCTTCATACACCTAGTATGTGTTTTCACTACAAGCTACTGGTACACGTAGCTTAAACGAGTTTTAGATTGGATTGATATAATCCAACAATCCAACAGGTCTCCTGAAGTAAAGGATAAATGTCTTGTTTCTTTTATTCGATGCCCTTCTGTGCCCAGAAGATTTAAATAAGATCCAAAATAATATGAAATATCAAATTCTTATACATACTAGTATATATCTTTAAAACAAATAAGCGGTCTTTTTTCATTCAACGTAAAATGTAAAATTAAAATTAAAAACATTTGTATTGGTTAAATAAAAATTGTTTCGAAAGATTCAAAGCTTCAGTGGTCTCAAGACTCTAAACTCTAAACTCAGTACCGAGTTGTTATCTAAAGCACGTCTAAGGACCTCTGCCGAGGCATATCCTAGTGTAATAATGGTTTGTTAGTTTGCTTTGCTAAAACGCTTTCCCGTTTCCTCCACTATTCCAAAACGACCACCTCGAGCTCGATGTAAATGAAAGAATCTTGACTGCGGTGTAAGATACCGTTAATGCAATCCAACCAACTCTAGTTATCTGTTTTCAAAGTATCACAGGATAGCATAATAACTGACGTTTAGTACCTTATTGAATGTATTAAAAATACTAGTTAATGAAAATATTTACCTTCCAAACGACAAAAATATCTCCATCCAATTTCCTCGACGAACACATTTGAAGTATCAATGGCTACATATTGGAGCTGACACTGGTCTGTGACTTCATTGAAAAAGTAACCGTTGCAGCCAGAAAATTTTTGGCATTCAATGGCACATTTTTCAGCAGTCATACAACATCCAGTCAGCTTCATAATTTTGTATTTTGTTATGTATCTATCTTTTAAAACCGAAATTTCTCTATAAAATGAAAAGTATCCAAATTTACAAGTCAGCAATATGCAAAAACATATTCCAATGACGCGTGACATTTTTTTACAAATTCAGTTTTGTCTTTTTGCCGTTACAAAAAAATTCTGAAATCATATCCGAGAGAGAAGTGTATTTGTTTTATTTTTTGATTGTTGTTTTGTCAATCAAAACATTTTAAAACTTTCAATATTATTTATTAACCCAAAATTAGTTTAAACTCTGAATGAACTGCGAAAAACAGTTAATATAAAATAATAATTATGTTCTTTTGGATAGTGAAAAGTTGACAAGTTGAAGGAAGATGGGCAATTAGATAAAACTGTTTCTGACCACTATTAAATATTTATACACATTTATATTCAAGACAAAAATGCACAGAATAGTTTTGTAGATAATGATTATTTCGTGTTAAAACAACAACATTCTACTGTTTGTATGTATAGATAATGAGAATAAATATCGGGATTTATATACATAGTCAACGAATGAATGATATCTGTATGCTTGTTCCGATTTTTTTCTTTTATATTTATTTATTTATTTATTTATTTATTTATTTATTTATTTATTTATTTATTTTTGTACTTCTTAAAAATTCTATATATATTTGAATTGTCGGCATGTCCTTTTCCCCGTCTTTTTCGGTAATGAAGTACGTGCGTTATTTTTTCTGATAGCTGCAAAAATATCTATTCTTGTACACATTTTAATCAATAACGCTTTGAGTAAATTTTTCTCTATTGAGATTCCCATTGCGTTATTTATCGGATCTAGCTTTGCGGCGTTCATGATATTTTACGCATGTTGGAATCAGTTAACATTACTATACCTGCGTCATATAATACGACGAGTTTTTCATCATTTGTGCTATAAATGTTAATTTTGTGCATGTGGATTGCTGTGAATGTGGGCCTGTTCCAATCCATTCCATCATTTTCCGTCTCATACTCATGACTCTTTAATAACACAAGGAATTGTTGTAAAGTTTACCACTGACGTTTGTTTTAATTAGACGATTAAGGTAGGAAAACGTTAAAAACAAAGCTTTTCGATCGAACAAAGGTGTCACATGCATATCAACATCAACTAATCCTAGTTGATAACGATGCCGCAATAGTGAACTAACAATTATTATTATTATTATTATTTCATTATTATTATTACTATAAGTAGTAGCAGTCCTATTTGCTTTCGCAAGTAATAAGAAGTGAAGCTAACAGCAAATAGATTATATCTTCAGATGCATAGAAGTATTTTTAAAATTACATCATCCAACTTTTCGTTTTTTTTAAAAGCGCTTTTTTAGATTTCTAAGCCCCAAGGTCTTATCTATCTAATTAAACACGCTAAACATATCACTACTGGTCTACTCCTTCAATGAGAAGCTTGCTCCCTAATTCAATATATATTATAAATATCAGTATTCTGTCGATAACCACACTGGCAAACCAGAGTCGAAAGATAATCTGGTAGTTTCAACATTCAAGAAGAAATGCAATATAAGTTTCTTTCAGTTGCTTTGGTCATCTGCATTACTGCAACGTCAATTTTTTCGAACACCTCGAAAGATTTTTTTAAAAGACAATTAACTAAGTCTCTAGTTTTTGCCATTAATAATGAAATATCACGACATACAAGGAACATTCCTAATATCGGAGATGATGAATGTTTTTGTCGATATATTTTGAGACGTTTAGACAAGCTAAGATTATTTTTACAAACTTTTTCTCTTTTCCTATTTTCTTTCAAAACACAGAGAGTATGATATTGTTATAAATATTTTACAAAAATATCGGTTTAATTTTATGTGCTAATGCGCACATTTAGGGAAATCATTCCTAATCAGTGACACTAGGGCCGTAAACAGACAAAAAAGATAACCCAAACATTTGAAAATAAATGAATAAAAAGTTTCAAAATTATATGAATCCAAACCCATCTTATATTCATCATATTTACATACATATAAAACCGTTGTATGAATATTTTTTTAAATTTTTTAACAAATTCAAATAGCAGAATATGAATAAATCAAGGGGAAAACACCTTTAGATGAAAAATCATCAGGTAGATACTGATGTATCTTTTATCATATATGACAAGAGTTACCTCTCTTACTGCATTTATTTTTTTTTTCAGTCATCTACAATAACTTTTTTTAATTTTTCATTCCAAATTTTTTTGCTTTTTAAAGCACCATTATAACCTTTTTTTTCTTTCTTTCTCTATTTATTTATTTACTATTATATATATATATATATATATATATATATATATATATATATATATATATATATATATATATATTGATATTGACAACACTGCAAAAAATATTCTATTGAAAAAAGTAACTATGTAAACAAAAAGTAAAATAAAAAATTATATTCAAATCGGCATTCATAATTTTATATCAGATTTTCAAAAGGCATATTCCATTCCCGTAAAAAATTTTCCAGACAAAATTTTTGCAGGACACTATTTCATCGGAAGGTCTCAATATGTGGTCTAGCATTGCCAAGTTGCAGCGTAACGTTATTGAACAGATGGAACGACATGAATCTGGAATATTACATCGCGGCAACGTTGACCAGTCAAAATCCTAATCGACACAATCCATTAATATTGTTGCTATGCACTTCAATCACTTGCAACAACAGTACAGGCAAAACAAACCTGAATCCGCTTGATTTCGGATATTTTCAACCAGTCTAGCCATATATAGCGTATAGACACTTTTAAGAAATGTCAACGCAATTTATTTTTTTCATAAAAGAGACACAATAATAACAAAAGATTTTGACAAACCTTGGCCCAGGAAAATGCAAATTGCTTGTAAAAAATTCGTGAAGACATTTAAGAAGTTAATACATGTTGGGCGTCTTTGAACTTAAAGTTCTCGGGTCTGGAACATTATTCTGAAGCGGAATTTCCCTGTAACAACAAAAAACTTCATCGACAACAATGTTCGTGGAATAAAATCTCACACTACGTATCTAGCAAAAGAATGAAGAACAAAGATGACGGTAAAGTGATAAAGTCAAATTAACGTTAAAACCTATTGGGTAATTTGACTGTGAGGATTTCAATAATGTCTTTAATAAAATTTTGAATTAGCACTTGAAACTGTACTTTATTGAGACAATTTTAATTAGGAAAATTTTAAGTTGAAGAATTTGTTCTGTTTAGTCTCGATCTATCATCTAAATAACGACGTTCTCCAGAAAACTCTGGATCTTTGTCCTGTTCTCATTATTATGGCGATTTAACACGAAAACAACTCTAGAGTAGAAAAATATATCTCGCCCAAAAACTACCGTGGTGTATATATTACATAAAAGCTTAACCCCTAATATTTATTGAAAAAGGATTTTGTCAGTTTATCATCTATTGAGTTTCATTGCATCTACAACTGAGATTAACATAAAAACATGACATTTAACAGGAAAAAATCTAACGATAGGAAAAGACGATTTATTATAATAATATAGTAACATCAATATGTCATCTTTTCGCAAAAATTGGATCAGGCTAGATAATTGTCGGTAAGGAGCCCTGGGAACATAAATTAAAATGCAGCAACAACACCGCCAAAATGGTTTCAGTTTAGTAAAAGTTCTTTAGGCTTTCGATAATGTAGAAGCCTCATAAACACGATTTGATAATTTCAACAGTTTTTTTTTGGGGGGGGGTGTTTTATCAACCCTTGCATACATTCACAAAGATGCCTTATATGTTGTAATACGTTTGGTCAACAATTAAGTAGACATATTTTGCGAATTTTCTCTAATTCAACACGGTTGCTCGCTGTAACTGACCGAGGATATTGACAAATCAATATATGAATTTAATACAATAAGCTTGTGAAATGCCAAAATTATTCATTTTATTTTCATTTGAAATCATTTGTTTAATTGAAACTGATCTTTCAGAATGATTATTGTGTGTAAAACTACAGGGTTTCAAGTCTCTGTAGTATTATTTTGTTCACCATTTCTATAAAAAAAAAACAAAAACAAAAAATAATAATAATAATAATTCACACTCCGTTATAATAATTTATGTTTTATTGCTAAAATAAAATGTAAAACTTGTCAAAATATATATGTAGTAAAAGAGTACATTTATTATTCAAACGCTTAAAAAGAAAGATAAAAAGAAAGATAAAAAGATAAAGTAAGTAATCGCTAATGTATGTTATTAATAAGTATGTTATTAATAATTTAAACAAAGATTTTACGATAATCAAATGAAATGTGATGAAGCATTTGTCGTGATTTGTAATGTTAATACCAGTACTTAGTACTGATTAGTTTTTTTATGTGAACAAAAACAGAAATAAAAAGATTTCTGAAAAAAGTTAATGTAAATAATACATTTATAGTTCACATATGTCCAATCAGGTATACTGTAGTGTAAATAATTTAATTTTGAATTAGTGACATGTTAAAGTTGGGTAAGTTCAAGCCACCTTTTCATCGAGTTGTGAAAGTTGGATGTTCTTTCGTGAAGACTAATGACATACTTTGTGCTAAAATCTGCAACAGGAGCTCAGTTTTATTAATTACCAGCTATTGTCATGACTTCTAGGTGTTCTTCCAATTGTATCAAGTGATGCTCCCTATTTTAGGGCAAACTTTGTATTTTTGAATTTTTTGTGACATCTTTAGATACTTTACCACTGATTCTATAAATAAATATGTCGAGTTAAGGAATAACAAAATTAAAAAGAATGAAAACTATCTGTTTATACACATATATATTCAGTTTTTTCTAACCGTTATGTAAGGGATTTAAAAAAACGGGAAAAATTATATTGTATTGTATATATATCCTGTATATCCTTTCATATTAACTTAACTGCGTGAATTTTTCTCCATTTACATTTTAACACGCACATAAACACATACGCACATCGTTTTTCTGGGTTTTTTTCACAAAACTGCAGTCATGTGTCAGGTCTTTGGCTTTAAGACAGATGATTATCTTTCCATACTATCCTTGTACAATTGTAATTAAAAAATGGCTAATAATATTTCGGAATCTCTTTGTTCAGTTCTTCTTCTTTAAATTTTTACTTAGGATTTAAAATATGTTACATTGTTCGTGTTTAATTCTAATTTAAAAATGAAGTTTGATCTTGTAATTAACATTTCACAATATCCATCTACAATTCTTATTTCTGTGGTTTAAAAAGTCTCTGTTTAATTACATTCCCCTATAATAAGGTTATTCAATAAAGAAACAAGTGGACATCTAAAAAAAGACTTTTGTCAAATTTGATTAAAATAATAAACCATTAATATAAAATAATAAACCGCCAAGAATTATTTCATACGTTTTATATGAATTCGATGTATCAAAAGGTGCGAGTGAAATAATTGCCTCTCTACATCCTTTAACGTGGAATACCAAAGCTGACTTGTCCTTAATATCTATACAGTAAGACACAAGATTCAAAAATACATAACTATCAGTCTGTATGTAGACCACATAATCTGTAAAATATGGTAAAACGATGGTAAAGATTGAGTCTTAAAATATTCATTTAGACAGTAACTATCAAAAAGAAGGTCTTTTAAATGTCAGTGGCCAGAAAACTTAATTATTAATGTAAATTAAGTCTCTTACTGTCTCCAGTTTGAGTCTTAAAATACTCATCTGGATGGTACCCATGGAATCGTCAAAGCATGTAGATGCATTACATGGAACTGATAAATGCAGGTAAAATTTTGAAAATTTTTGAAATTATATGCATACTCTTCAGTGGTGGAGTTGTTATAAATATCTCGGAGAAATATTAATGTTTCTTAATTTTAAGCACATGTGTAAAAAAAAAAAATTAAATGTCCTTCTTATTTTTGAAAAGTTCTCATATGAATTTCTTTTCAATAAAAATTTTATATCAGTTTTTAAAAATGACATGTATTTATGAAAATAACACATATTTAATAAAAATTATAAAAATGTTAAATATATCTTTTGTATTAAAGATATCTCAAGAATAAAAGAAAGAAGAAAATTCGTACTTTGTGCAATATTTAAAACAGACATTAAAAAAATTATTAAATTTACCTTCTAGACGACAAAAATATCTCCAGCCAGTTTCTACAAACATCAAACTTGTTGTATCAATTGACACGTTATGTAGTTGGCACTGGTCTTTGTTTTCATTGATAAAGTAACCATTACAGCTTAGAATTTTATCGCATTGAATGGCACATTTTTCAGCGGTCATACAGCATCCACTCAGATTTTTAAAAATGTAATCTGTTACATATACATCATTTAAAATTGAGAGATGTCTAAAAATTGAAAAAATTCCAATGTTTGCATTTAGCCAGATAAAAAATGATATACCTAACACACGGAACATCCTTTTAATTTTTTACATAATTTTTTAACGTTGCAACATGTTTCGGATTTCACTGGAGATATGTAATTTGGTTTTTAGTTTCGCACTGGTTCTAGTTCAGCAATTTACGATTTTCTTCTAAATAATATATAAACTCATTTGTTACTTATCAAAGCACTGAAAAAAAGTTGTATAAAATTTTCTTTGAAAAGTAAAAAGCTGACAAGTTTTTAGAATGAATGGACAATTAAACAAATGTAATGCCACTGAACACAATTAAATATTCATGCAATATTTTTTCCAAGATTTTCAATATAAATTGAATCATTTCTCACCTCTTACTTGAAAATAAATATAATCAATTTTTTTAATTTAAAAGAAATGAATAGATAGGTTATATTTTATATCATCTAAAACAAAAACAAAAAAACAAAAAAGTCATTTTAAGGTAAGTGCAACAACAAGTAAAGCTAAAATAATAATAGGCCAGTAATAAGAAAAATTGTACAAAAAATTAGAAAATTTCCCCGTCGTCTATAATCAACATACCATTATTTAATTTTTTTCTGTTTTTGTTGTAAAGTGTAATTTCATTCATTTTAATCATTTAAGATCGTGAAAATATTTTAATTTTATCGTTTAGTTTTGCAAATAATCTGACAACGCTACACGATCTTTCGATAATTTTAGGGACCTCATACACAAAATTGGTCTTTTATAATATATCCGCATGTATTCTAGATATTACCTTCAATAAATAATTTTGTTTTTGTACAAAAATAAAGAGAAAAAGCATATGATTTATATCTGATACCACCGGCTGCATACACGGTCCCGTGGAATAATTGACCAAGGATAGCGACACGTGTATAAGCATAATAATAATAATAATAATAATAATAGCTTTATTTCTCACATTGTACATAAACAATACAGAGAAACATATAACATACAAATCAAATATACAGTAGTGGTCTTGAGAAAAAAAAAAGAAAGAAAAAGAAGATTACTAACCCGGAGAGCTGACTCTCTGATTAACTATTCTCATAAATTTACATAGGTTTTTTAAAATAGATAATTTCTTGTTATTGAAAAGTCGGTAATATTTCATAGTATTTGATTTACATCTGTAATGTAAAGGAATATACAATAATCTTTCAGTATAAAAATTTCACAAGTCATAATATAATGAAATTCGTCACCTATTTCCTTTGCACACAAATTACATATACGATTACCATGAGCGATATTAATCCATCTACCTGTCTCAATAGGAAGACGATGGTTATTAGATCTGAATTTTGTTAGAGTTAAAATATCTTTAGTGTCTAAAATTTTGTAGAACCATATATTGTTCAATCCACAATCTTCAAAAAATACATTTTATATAGTTCAACCATCTAAATTGTAACCATTTAAAAACTTTGAATACATTACATTATATAAAATAGAACAATACTTTTCTTGTTTACCCATAACAAGTTTTGACCAATAACTAACCATTCTAGTTTTTATACGTATATCTAAAGGTCTTATACCAAGTTCGCCATAAATTATAAAACTAGGTGTAGATTTTTTCAAATGAAATACTAATTTACAAAATTTCAGTTGCACTCTTTCAATAATATCATTATTTTCAAAACCCCATAATTCACAACCATATAGTAAAATAGGAATAACAATTTTTTCAAAAAGATCTAACTGACAATCTATTGATAAATTAAGAGACCTAGATTTTTTAACACACCATACATAGCCTTAATGGCTCTATTAGCAATATATTTCATTGTAGCACTAAAAGATCCAGTTCTTGAGAAAAAAATACCTAAATATTTATATTCTTTAACTACTTCTAATTCTACATTATCAATTGTAAACAAATAATTATCACATAATCTGCCTTTAGAAAGAATCATAACTTTTGTTTTGTCAACATTAACATGTAATTTCCATTTTTTACAATACTGACAAAATATATTTAACTGATGTTGTAGATCTTCCTTACTTTCTGACAAAAGAACAGTATCATCAGCATATAACAGTACAAGTAGTTTCAAGTAAACAGATAACTTATTTTCTATTTCATTAGTAATGGACAATAAACCAATTACATTATTTTGCGATAAAAAATTTTCAAGGTCGTTTAGATGCAAAGCAAACAAGAAGGGTGACAAGTTTTCACCCTGTCTAACTCCAATTCTATAGGGGAAATAGTCTGAAAATTTACCGTTAACAGAAATTCTAGATTTGATACCATTATACATGTTGTAAATAACATTAAAACATTTTCCAGTTATATTATTCATAATGAATTTTTGCCATAAACCAATACGCCAAATTTTGTCGAAAGCAGCTTTAAAATCTATAAAGACACAAAATAACTTATTCTTTTGCAGTCGTAAACACTCAAATAAACTATATAAAACATACATATTATCTAAAGTAGAATATTCTTTTCTAAAACCAGTTTGATTTTCACACAGCAGATCATATTGATCTGCATACTTTGTAAGTCTATTACATAAAATTGATGTGAAAAGTTTACCAATACAACTGAGCAATGTTATAGGTCTATAATTCTGAGGATCACTAAAACTTCCTTTGTTTTTAAAATTGGTATAATATTTCCAATTAGCCACATTTCGGGGATTACTCCCGAATCAAAAACTAGATTAAAAAGTTTAACATAGATAGGTAACATAATATTGACAGTTGTTATTATCTACTCATTTAAAATATTATCTACACCAGTTGATTTTTTAACATTTTTGTTGCATATAAAATTTCTTCATGTGTGATATTCCCATTTATAGAGGTATTAGGAGCATTATTAAAATCAGGTGTAAAACTGTCAACATCAGCACACGAGTTCAGTTCTTTAAAATATTCATAAAAATCTGACATGTTTACATTATTATATTTTCTTTTATCTACACTTGTCAATATTTTCCAATACATTTAGGATCAACAGACCTCAATTTATTGAACTTTCTTTTAAGACTTAAACGATGATATTTAAGAGCTTTATCCATAACAGCTTTATATTTTCTTTCTGCATCTCTAACCTCTTGTCTAAAGAATTTAGATCCATATTTTTATAAGCCAGTTTACATTTACGGTATTTCCTACGTGCAGTTTGACAATTGTTATTAAACCATTTAGGAGTTTGTTTTACATCATTGTTATTGATATTATTTTGCCTAAAAGTACCAAACGTTACCTTACCTTTTTTAACAATATATCAGCTGTTCTTGTAAAAATAAAATCTATTTCATTTTGACAAACATGTTCAGAATCGTATATACATAAATCATTAAATAAAATATCAACATCATTTTGATTAATATTTTCTACATATTCAAGTTTTTTCTCTGTGTCCCAAGGACGTATTTTATTATTGGATAAATTTATTGAAGATTGATTATGTTTTTGAATAGGATGATGTATCAGTTCACAAACAAGTGGGCAATGTACATCTGAATAAAGTTTACTAAAATCCAAAATACAGAAATTACTAACAAAGCTTAAAAAAAACCCGTTGAAACAAAATAGTCAATAACTGTACAATTATCAGTTGTATACTGACCTTTATAAGCATCTTCACCCACACGACCATTGAGTATATATAAATTATTATTTTTGCAAAAATTCAATAGAAGATTGCCATAATTATTCTTTTTAGTGTCCCTGTTATACCGAAATAAGCTTGTAAAATGTCCAAATTATGAAATAGATCGATTTTTACAAATCGTGCAATAAATTTAAATACTGATCTCTCAAGGAAAATGCTGTATTTCAAATAATATGATTTCAATACCGAAAAACGGTGGAGACAAAATTTAGAAATCGTAATTCGTTCTTTAAAGAGTACACATTAAAAATATTTGGTTTTTGGAATATAAAAAGACTTTAACAGTTTTTTACTAAAAATACTTTTGACATATAATTTTGATGGTTAGAATTTTCAATAACAATTTAAAAAGTAGGAGGTAGGGGAGAAATTCTTTCCCTTATCTCGAAAACGAGAACCCAGGCAGCCTTTTGTTTTTTGTTCATTTGATTTTATAGAATATGCAACAAACTTCTTTTATGCAGTTTTTGAAATAAACGTTTTTCACAGCTTTTATGAAATATGGTTTTTCGAGGTAAACTGTCAAAGAACATGATACTGATACTTTTTGCATACTCTTTTATAATATACTTTTATTATTTAAATTTTATTTATATCACTTCATTGCACGCCTTTTATTGAAATATTGATTAAAACCACAAAAATAAAATTAGTTTTCATTACATCTTGTCATTATTGAATTAATAACAAACATTAAATTATCATGAAAGGATATTTAGAATAAGTATTGGATTGTTTAAAAGTGGGGTAAATGTTACAAACTCTACTTAAGAAAACAAAAACCCAAGTACACATGTATACGTATTTTGTTTTTATTCAACAAAGCTCGTGCTAAGAAATGCGTGTGCAAACTTTTAGAAAATCTATTTATAGGAATTTTTTGCCTCAGCAGCCGGGGACCACCTTTAGTTAAAGAATTTTTGATGTATATTATATTTTTTATATTGTTCAGATGTGTTATTGAATACCCAGACACCTGAAAGTAAAAACCTCTCAGAAGTCAATTATAATTTATGAAACAGTAATAAGTGTATTCAGACAAAACCAAATGTATTTATGTAATGTTGACATTTTAAATTTCAGTTGGCATGAAAATGTAACTCTCTCTCTCTCTCTCTCTCTCTCTCTCTCTCTCTCTCTCTCTCTCTCTCTCTGTTTTTCCTCAAACGCCATGTGCCATACATATGTAATAGTTTAGGTGCTAATATACTTACAGTGCTACATTGTCTAGATACGTTAATGCAAACACATTATTTTTCCCCCAAAAATATGTACTTAAAGTTTTTTTAAGAAAAAAACATTCAATAAATGTCATTTTAACAGTTTAATTCGTTGTATATGTATTACTAAAAAGGTTTAGCCAAATATTGATAGAGATTTCCTAATGGTTGACTTGAGAATATCTCTAATATGTGGAAAAAGGTCTGTTCGTAGCATGTTCTACTAATCCCATTATATCTTAAATCTTTCATTTCAATATTTCTAAAAAGTTTGAAGCCAAGAACTCTTCTTCTTTATCATCAATATTATTGAGAAAAGAATATAGATAAAGTATGAATAAAACACTTTATTATTAGCATTATTTAGTTTTCCTTTGTTTCGGTTAAAATAAATTGGATGAATATTGTTTAACGCCCATTTATTTACTTATATTGAGGCAGTCGGTTTTTGGATGGTGGAAGAAGCCAGAGTATCCGGAGCAAACACTAACCTTCGGGGAGTAAAGTGGCCAACTTTCTCACACTAGGATCTCAAACCTAGGCGGTGAGAGGCATTGTAACGGCTCGATTAAGACCACTCGGCCACCAATGCAAGGCACTCTTCTTTGTTTCAAGTAATATTTATTGATTTATAGTGAAAACTCTTTGTTGTACAGACTTAATTATTCAGACGGTCTTTGCAAATATCAGGTTCAGGTGTCACCAGAATGCACCAATTAACGCTTTTTCAGCTGTTTCTGGGGGTACATTCCCGCATACCCTCTAGACTTGAAGCGCTTTTGGTGCTATAATTTGTTCCTATCTACGCCCTTGATTATTTCAAATAGAAATTTGTGCTAGTAAGTTATCATAATATGTACCATTACTGGGCAACTTCTTTGGTCCCCGTACAAAGTCTGAACTGTTACAACACACAGTCCTGTGTTGCCCTGTGATGTTTGGCTGTTTCTTGTCATTTACTTGTATATCCTTAAGTGTTTGTGTGCGTTAGATCGATAAATTATCTGCTTAATCACTACACCATGGTTGACTTAACAATACACATGTTTTTGGTTTGTTAATCACGGATGACGAGCGATATTTTTGTTTCTTTAGAATTATTACACCTCAAATATATCCTGTTACGAATGTGATAACACTAAAAAATAAGAATTATTGCCTAATTCTCCTTTTATCGACTCGCAAGATCTAACGGTGTAATGTATATAAATATATATCTATGGTGTATGGTGGCTTATTTCTGACATCGACAAAATTTTAGTCGACATAAAATTATCTCAACATGTAGACTTAATATCTTGACAAGTCAAGATAATATCATGAAAAGATATGTCAAGATATGACTCGTCAAGATATTAAGTCGACATGTCGAGATAATTTTATGTCGACAAAAATTATGTCGATGTCTGAAATAAGCCACCATATATATCAGTGTGTTGGATATGTATGAAATATATACCAATCAGCTAATTTTACATGGTAATCACATTTTTTTAACATCAATCAACTAACATTTTTTTTGGTATATATATAAAAAAGATCTTTTGTTATACATGTACTTGTATATATAACGCCACTATAGCATTACAGATTACAGTACACCAATACACTGGACTTCTGCAAGATGGCAAACACATTTGTTATAATAGCAGTTTTTATCTTGACCAGTGCGGTCACCATGGTTACCTGTAATCAATCAAATTGCGACCAGCTAAATCCAACACCGAATAAATTTATACCATTGAGCAAGGTACGTAAAAATATGGTTTAATTTTTACAAGGGTGTTAACAAAAACTTACACTAATGTATAATTGTTTTTATTTTTAATTTTAAAATTTTTAATTTAATCATAATCTCAAGATTTTCAGGTAGGAATCACTTTTTAAACCCACAAACCAAATTAGTTTCCATGTAAATTTTTTCCCCACAGAAGTATCCATACATGCTCGATTCAGTTATTTTAAGCTTCCTCGGTGAAAATTGACATTTTCCTAGATGATAAATATGGCAGATTTTTTTAATTTTTAAAGATTTTTCGTTGAACTTTTAAAAAAAAATTATTACTATTTATTTTATTTTATTTTATTTATTTATTTATATATTTATTTATTTATTTATTATGTCTTCAGTGATGTATGACCTGTTAGGTGTTCGAACACACGACCTCCCGCTCTCGAGTGCAAATCATGAGAGGGTTTATATAAACAAGAATAACCTGATATAAAACATATTTAACGCACGTAATACTAAATATTATTATTATTATTATTATTATTATTATTATTATTGATTTAAAACTCCATCAAAACGCGCCATTGAAAAAGTAAAAATACGCATTATAGTACCAATCAATAAACAAACAAAAAGATTTCTTTTTCATTCGTTTGAATTAATAAAAAAAAAATCAAAACAAAACAAAAAAATTAATTAATTACACAAAAAAAACCTTTTAAAAACCTTTTTTGCATATCAAGGATATAATTAATTCATGTAAATAATATTCTAGATATTCTAAAAAAAACTCTAATTTTGGGCAATTATTTGTCGTTTTAAGTCGAATCGTATCATAATGATTTTACCTCATATTTTTCATTTCAAACTAAAACAATGATTAAGCAACTTTTAACTAATTGATAAAACAACAGCGTCTGCATTTCATTGCATTTTTTTAATTGGTTACTTTAATCTTATAGTCAGTACGATATTCTTTCTGTATAGAAAAAAATCATCAATTTGATAAATTGTTTTATGGTGCTATTTAAGTCGAATCGTATATCAATAATTTGACCTGATATTTCTCTATTTAAGAATATAACAATCATTAATTGTAAATGAACCACGAAGCGTGATTAATAAGTCCATTAAAAATGATGGGACTTAATTAGTAACAGTCAGAACGAGGTTTATTGCTTTAAGATTAGTTCAAAGTTTAAAGTTCAAAATATTTTATTTAAATGTCATATATAAAAGCTGCTATCTACATATAAAACTAATACATAATTCATAAAGATAGCTTTTACATCCAGTCTAAAAGACTTACAGATAAGACACATCAAACATTAATTGTACTATCATAAAAACATTCAAAATAAAAAGTGGTGAATTAGTAACTATTCTCTGTTGTTGTTTGTTAGTTTCAATAAACATATTTGAACTTAAGTCAACACGGGCTTTCACTAGTGTCAGAGTCAATAAGAAGCCGAGTCAGACATGTCGTCTGAAGTTAAATTATTATACTTTCAGATTCAAGGAAGATGGTTCTCTGTCAGAGTACGTCCTCCACAAAATGTCCCCGGATTACCACCAGGCCAGGTTCCTACTGCTTTCACCTTTGATATATCCTCAAACGGAAAGATCATCGTTAGTGCAAGGTTAATACATCATCCACATATATATTGTATGAATCCAAATCCAGCTAAGGAATGCTTCGCATGAGGGAACAAAGCTTAGTTTTTATTAAGTTTCCAAAAATTAAGACGGCTGAAAATTTTGCTAAACATGGTATATTTTCTGTCAGCACACTGTACTTACTACTGAGTTAAGGATACCCTCGGAGAATTCTACTTCACCAGCATCAATACCCACTCAGCGGTAGTAAATATTTAACAAAAATACCTGTAAATTTCGATGTGCCATTGGTGAACATTTCGGATAGTCATTTCTCACTAGGGGCAAAAAATGTGATAGATGCAAAAAACAGAAGCCATGCATACAGTTGAATATTACTGATTTTTTTCTATATCATTTATAATTTTATTAGAATATTTTTGTTATCAGGTTAAACATCCTAAAATAGATTTAGTTACCCATAAGTATTGTTTTCACAAGAGGCACCAAACATAGGAACATATAGTTTGACACAATAGTTCTAGTTTCTGTTTTAAACTTGGATTTAACTAGTTTATAAAATGCTTTTGTAACATAAGTTTATGTTGTATTTATTTCAGACGTGCGTCAGATAAATCCTGTTTCTATGTACCTGCTAGATTTAGGCCTATAAGAACAAGACCTTTAACCTATGAATGGTTCAACAGTAAGCTCTCTCTCTCTCTCTCTCTCTCTCTCTCTCTCTCTCTCTCTCTCTCTCTCTCATCGAAAAAATGACCAATAAATTTATTGTTCAATATTTAAAACTTTGTGCAAATGGTTTAGGCTCCAAAAATTGTGCATTTTTGCATTTTGGTGGCAAAATTAACAGTTACTAGCACTCTTTAAAAACTATACGACTCTAATGTACGACACTTAGACATTCGGATAAAAAAAATAAATCACAGCCTGGCTAACTAACTTGGAATTACTTTTAAGTAACATGTACCAACTCAACATTTTAGCATTCTACAGAATCACTTTCCGCTAACACGGGAACACATAAACCAAAGTCCCGCTTTATGGTAACCATACGCGATACAATTCTATTATTATTATTATTATGAGGTATTTGGTGTTATGTGTTTTGTTCTAGCATTTTTTGAGGAGAACACCAGAAGAAATACTCGGTTTTTAGACACCGATTACAGGAACTACCTTGTTGCTTGGACGTGTATCCGCTTTGAAGTAGACGGTCGTTTTAGGGCATGGTTTGTGGACTTGTTTTCACGACAACCAAGAGATTTTACAGGACCTGTTGTTGACATTGTTAGGAGGTCTGTCAAACAGGCGGTTTGTGGACTGGACTATGACAAAGACTTTTTCGTCGATCGTTTTGAAGGAGGAGGTATGTATGTAATTGAGTTCGGATTTCCAAGAACTTCCCAAACACCAGGCGATTTTCACTAATAATCGATTCAATTCCTAAAAACACGAGGGTCATTTAAACAATTGCCGTGGCCTTGCGAAAAACAAAATTTAGCTTGTATTTCATTCAATTAACATTTTGAGTATTTGTCGTTCAGACTTTATATATAAAGTTTACGAGTCTTTTTGTTGTTTTGCTAAAAAGAGGATGCATTTGGCATCAGCCTTCAGAATAAAACGCTAAAAATCTTTCCTCGATAAAAATGGCAACCAAAGTTTGAAAGCGTATTTCCGGCTTTTTCTGGAAGTTTGTATATCAGAGAATTCAAGTTATCTCGCTTTGTGTTACATTTTGATTAGCGATTATGGTTTATAAATTACAATGTTTTATGATTTGTGTTGAACACAATACAAAAACTGAGATGTTCATAAAACCTTTCTGAGTTCCTCTCTTTATTTTACAGCTTGTAGAAGGATACCATTCAGTAAGAAATTTGGCCGACCAAGATATTAAACAGAAAGAATAATAAAAAGGTTAAATAATGTCGGTGTTAATTTTCTTTGTATATTTGTATGACGATTTTTGTCGAGGGAAGGTTATGATTATGCGACGTTCCATTCAGCAAAAGACATTTTATTTGCGTGAAAAATCCCTAATTTATTTAAATCCAATCCTGCATTTAAGGTGTAGGTTTTCACTAAAACGCAACCTGCATTTGTACCAATTTTCGGTGGTAACCTAATATGTAGTGTTCCCTAGTCTTACATGACTTTTATCTACCTATGAAATTAAAATAAAGAAAAAGTTCTGAACATGAGCTTTGCAGAAAGTGCTTCAAAAGTTTGGATAAAAACATTTACCTCTGCTGTTTGACTGGAGAAATTTATCTAGTCGCTCATAATAAAGACGTCAATATGACACAAAGTACTCTTTTTCACAAAAGATCATATGCCCAAGCATCATTTCACATGTCAGTTTAATTGGTATTATAAAAATTGGTTTGAATGAATGCTATAAATTACAAAACCCTTTAATAAACTGCAGACATAAAAACGCTTGAAGAGAGTTAATAAATTTGGCGCAACTGAGACTTTTTTTTTTTTTTTTTTTTTTTTTTTTTGATTGGTGCAGATGAGGTTCGTGCCTTATCGTCATGGATATAAATAAACACAGTCTCTGACATGTTCGGTAGGGCGTTCCTTGCATACGGCGAAAGTATTTAAGTGGCTCTGTGATTTGCGATGTTGACATTGTTATATTGAAATACTAGTAAATATGTTTCTGGTTTTTCCAGACTCGGATAATGACATGCAGAAAACTCGTTTACGTAAAATCCTTTCAAAGACCTTGAAAATACCCCGCAAATGGGTTTTCTTTATTTAATATTTTCCGTGTTACACATATTATAGAACAAAACACAGGAAGTTGTGATCTATTGAAGAAAGTAAGAAACATGCATGAATCCCAACATAACGACTCGAAGTGCTTCCTCCCCCGGTGGAAGGCTGGTTGCCGAGTTTGATTCCTTGTCGGTTTAGCACTACATAACCTAAACCGTGGAGTGCGCGATTCGGAAGTTGAAGATTGTTAAAATTCCCTACAGGAGAAAAAAACAACCATCCGTATGCAAGCTGAATAGAAGCATAAGAAATAAATAAATGAATAAAAATTAATTAATTAATTAAATAACCTAATTTGTTTTTGGATTTTTACTTTTAATTCTTTTAATTAATGCAGTCAGTGTATAAAAAATTATTCTAGTTGATACGTCAAATTATAAGTGAAATAATTTGAATACACACGCTTCCCGGAAAATAGATATTATCTGGAAAATGTCTTATTTAAATAAAACACTTTGTTGAGGAGATCAAAGTTCAAAAAGTGTACTTGATGATATAATTTCCGGGATGTTGTGTTTCTGGTTATATTAATATCCTCTCAGTTTAAAATAGGACTCTCTGTTAACTCTTACTTTTGGGATTAGAAGCATTTTCATAGGATTTAAACCGTTAGTGTTTGCGGAACAATTCGTGATGTTATTCCAGAAAGGTCACATGTAATTGGTATGTACCATTTCTTGAATGGAATGTATAGTGTGTGTGTGTGTGTGTGTGTGTGTGTGTGTGTGTGTGTGTGTGAGAGAGAGAGAGAGAGAGAGCGAGCTATCATTTCAAACTAAGACCTCGAAAAAATTTTAACAAATACCCATGATTAAATAAAAAGTTATGTAATTAACCATCATGTCGATATCATTTTATTGTGTAGGGAGCGATATAGTC
Source organism: Tegillarca granosa (assembly GCA_029721355.1). NCBI lineage: Eukaryota > Metazoa > Mollusca > Bivalvia > Arcoida > Arcidae > Tegillarca > Tegillarca granosa. The sequence goes on from CM056607.1 coordinate 23,025,687, forward strand.
AGTTAAGTTAAGGCGTGGTAGTTTCGACCTTGTTCGACCACAAGAAAAAATTAGAGTTTTTTCTCTTACAGGTTGCCTCGGTAAAGTTGAATAGACTGAGTGATCCGTGATGTCACAAGTTATCTGCAACATTGCGGGCGAGTGTACTAACACTTTAAAAGTCGCGAGAAGTGGGAACAATTTAGGTCAGAAACACTTGCACACCCACGCACAACATGAACTAATGTCAAGATTAATCCTCAAAATTCTCAAATAGCTGAAAATTGCCGATTTGACGTAAAACAACATTCATCTAACCAACAACCAATTTTATGTTGGTTAGCATTAATAAAGTCACAATTTACTTTTTAATGAAACAGACTTTACCCTCACAGCTGTTATTTTTCTTCGTACAACAGATACAAATTCCAGCTTAGCCTTTAAAGCTGCATTAGGTTTTTCTTGAAAAAAAAATTTAAACGGTGCTGATCTACTTAATGGTGTTCTCAACTTTACATTTGGTTCAACGATAAAATACACAAACAACAATAATTTCCCAGCGAGGATCTAATTTTAGAACATGTTACGTCATTAAAAAAGGGGTCATTTAAACACTACTTACAAAACGGTGCAATACGATGAATTAAACACAGAATTTCATTGAATTTGTCATTTGTGACTTTGTAAGGGATAAATAACACCATTGCGAATACATTTTGATATTAATGAATAATGACGGACAATTAATGCAATTTGGTTGGTTTCCCCTAAATTCAGTCGAGTCTCTTTACATAGTCTGACCCTAATCCGTACATCCGTGCACATGTTCCAGGCTTATAACAGTTGACCAACCCATTAGAGAGATTCCGTTTATTTACAGCTAATAGGAATGAAATTTTAGCAAATGAATCTCACGGATAGTGAATAGAGGTTATCTATTTTTAAAAATATATATATTTTAGAAAATAAAAAAAAATCCAGAAAATTTAAAAACTTAATGCAGGTTTAAAGTTAATAAAGTGTCTTATAAGTATAAAATTTTAAAATGTCAACAATGTAGATATGAACAGTAGCGAATTAAGGTGAAAATACATGTATCATTCACTGCTTTTTCGATGGATTTTATCTGGGGTGCAAAGAAAATCAATCGTGCCCAAATATAATAATAATAATAACTTTATTGGTTTCTATATCCAAATAAGGATTGAACCATACAAAAAATACAACAACAATAACCATGTTAAGATTTTTGTTTTCTCGCATCAATTTTTACGAGAACAAAATGCTAGATCGTGAACGGTCCATATTTTACGGTAGAGCGAAAGGTTCGCGAACTAACATACTTTCTTACACTTTTGTCTACTCAAGTAGACTATTAACCCAGGAAATGAGAGGCCAGAGGCGGATCAATAATTTTCTTAAAGGAGGGGGATTGATAATTTTATCATGAGACATTTCCAACGGCGAAGGCTTAACCCTCTAGAGACAATGGGGTCTTGGACCAGCTAAAGAATCCCGAAGGGATCAGCACATATCCCTGTTGGGATTCCAGACCGAGTTTTTAATATTTCTAGTGACCCCACTCTCTCTCTCTCTCTCTCTCCTGAATTTTCCAAAGGGGGTTGCAACCCTTCCCTTGAAACCGCCAATGGAGGCGCTATGAGTTTAACCAACGGACCACCAAGTTATCAGTGAACTGACTGAAGTAATATCTTTGGGAATTCTTGATAATAAAATTAAACGCATTGCTTTTAAATATTTTAAATGATTAAACTTAGAATTCTTTTCACTAGTTCATTTTCACCGGGACTTGTTTTACCGGTTTCTCGAAAATTATAACATGTTTATGTTTTATTATTTTCAGGTAAAGTCGGAGTCTTAAAATGACCATACAATTATGAAAGTAAAACTGTACTTTGTTATGATAAAGAAATACTAGTATGGCACTTCAATATCTGAGAAAGCAGATATCCGAGATATCCAAAGAAATAGATCCAGTCGAAATATCAACAAAGTTGAAAAAGCGGCTCCTCATAACTGACTTTCAACACGAGTCCATACTTTGCTTATTCAACGCTGAATTTTCTCGAGATTTTATATGGTCTGAATTGTTTAGAATATTGGAAAAAAATCGTCTTCAGTGTAAAACAACCGATATTTTTCAAATCCTCGAGGAATGTGGTTATTCTTCAATAGCGTTGAAATTACGTCTGCAACATCGACAGGAATTGGCTGCTTCTCAAATATCGTCTGCCGTACAGAAGTTAGACTCACAGTCCTCCATAAGTCGTCAAAACGCCCAGAAGCTGTATATAAACTTAAAAAGTTTCTCAAACAGTGATGTTTTCCGCGAACCTCGAACATTTTTGAGATCGTTAGCATTTAGAACAAAAACTAAGTTTGAAGCCGAGAATTGTGTGGACAAAAAGCGCAATCTAGCGGATAGATATGCAGCTATAATTTGCGCAGAAATTGATGCTCACGCAATGCTTTTTCACGAAAAATTCCCGACACATGGGCTACTTAATGAACTCAAGCAAATTGTACCTCAGACTACCAATCCTTTTATAACAAATGTATCATTCAACGCACAAATGGGCATTACGTACGCCATTATGGGTGAAATTGACAAAGCGGATGAACACTTAAAACAAGCGCGCGCATCTTCTCACAACATCGAGCAATGTGTTGAAATGGATCACATGTTTTATATTTTAGTGTTCAGCCTGATATGCGAATATGAGAAACACCCGACTTCAGATCTGAGAGATAAAATCATGGAAATGGCAGACATTGGTCTCCAATGTTCAGATAACGATGAAGAAGATATAAAAATATTTTGGAGACGCACTTTCTTCTTAAGAATGATTCACTGTTTATTGGGTATAAGTTGTAAAGGAGCTCCAATATTAGGATCTAAAATCACTTCCAGATGTATAGAGAAAGCCAAAAATCTATTGGCTGAAGTTGATAAATACTGGGATACTTTAGAAAGCCGTAGAAAAGTGTGGTATTACGTTGCTCGTGCTAGAGTGCAGGAAATTGAGAAAAACTATGATTCAGCACGAGCTTATCTCCAAAACGCGATACAGATAGCAACGGACGGTAACTTCGGCGAGTTGCCTTACATAACAACGTATTTAAATGACCTACAATTACAATGTACCAAGTGGTTTTAGAGCATACGTCATAAGCAAGGGACCAAGCGGAAGTGTTGCGGATAGAGGAAACACGTGAAGTCGATGTTTTTATAACAACGTACGCGTGGTACCCAATATAACACCTGTGCAGAATTCTTTTCTAATGTGTATTATAATAAGCACTGTACAATTGGTTATTTAACGTACAACGTCTGCTTTCTGACATCAAATGACGGTGACATGTCCATGTCCGAGTACAAATTACATTGAAAAGATCAAGTATTAAAGCTGCATTAAGTTTTCCAAAGAAAAAATTAAAATGGTGTTAATCTAATTAATGATGCTCCTTATGAACAATGTTACATTTGGTTCAACGATAAAAGCTCGAATAAATACAGAAACAACAATAATTTTCCAGCGAGATGTAGCAAGTGGGATCTAATATTAGAACATGGTTACGTCATCAAAACCCGGGTCATTTAAACACAACTTTCAAAACGGTGAAATACGATAAATTAAACACAGAACTTCGTTGAATTTGTCATTTGTGACTTAGCAGTGGATACATAACACCATTTCAAATACATCTGGATATTATTCAAGGGCAATTAATGCAATTTGTCATAATAACCTTGGCACTGAGAGGCACTCTGATACTTAAAGCTGCATTAAGTTTTCCAAAGAAAAAATTAAAACGGTGCTAATCTAATTAATGATGTTCCTAATGAACAATGTTACATCGGTTCAACGATAAAAGCTCGAAAAAATACAGAAATTACAGTAATTACCCAGCGAGATGCAGCATTTGGGATCTAATATTAGAACAAGGTTATGTCATCAAAACCCGGATCATTTAATCACAACTTTAAAAACGGTCAAATATGATAAATTAAACAAGAACTTCATTGAATTTGTCATTTGTGACTTAGTAAGGGATACATAACACCATTTCAAATACATCTGGATATTAATTAAAGACAATTAATGCAATTTGTCATGTTTCACCTTCGATCCATGAATTTTTCCGTACATCCGTGCGCATGCCCCAAGCACATAATTATCATGGTTTAACATTGACCAACCGGTCAGAGGATTCCGCTTATTTATAACTAAAAGAAATTGAATTTTAGAAAATGAATTTCACGGATCGTGGTTAGCAAATATCTATTTTATAAAAAATATATTTTTAGAAAATAAAAAAAAATTCAGAAAATTGAAAAACTTAATGCAGCTTTAAGCCAATTAAGCAAGTCTTTGCTATGTTCGCCTTGAATATATCTTGGATTGAGCAAATCATTGAAAACTTTTTCTTGTTCCTGAGTTGTAGAGACGTAGAGCATCTTATCTAAGGAACTACAAATCCAATCACTGAAATCTTTGTTATGTTATATGTCAATAAATCTCATTATAAGGTTCGATTGAGCTAGCCAGTGAAACCTTGATATTGTAGTGGTAAAGCCTCCACATTTGGAGCAGGAGATCATGGGTTTGAATCCTGTATTAAACATTAAAAATACTGCTTCTACACTATGAGTGGAGTGGAGTGGAGTGGAGTATTGGTGTTAACGCCCCAGTCAAGAATCTTTCACTTATTTCCAGGCGGTCAGTTCTGGGATAGTGGAGGAAACCGGAGTACCCGGAAAAAACCACCAACCTTCGGCAAGCGAACTGACAAACTTTCTCACACTTGGATCTGTCCCGAATGGGATTTAAACCCAGGCGGTGAGAGGCACTGTGATCTATAAGTGCGGGCTTTAGACCACTCAGCCTCCAAGGCCCTTTCTACACTATGAGCTCTTCATTTAGAAGACAGAATATTAACTGGTTCACCTGGTGTCAGGAGTGGTATGCTTATCTGCATAAAACTGATTTGTGAGCTAGCATATTGAAGCTGCCTCAAGTCTAGTTCTTAGATTAATCCTGTGAGATTAATAATCTTGCTCTTTTTGTGAATAGCTGAAAGATTAATGATGCTATGTTAAACAACAATGCAGCAACAATATTGATTATTTGTACCTTGAAGATGCCTTATCATAAGTTCTTATTGAGCCACGCTTTGTTTCTAGTGTTCTTTCTCATAATCTACAGTATTGATTTAAAAATTGCTAATTTAACTGCTTTTTCTTCTAAACTTGATAATGACACGAAAAAGTAATGTTGTTATTCGAGTGTAACATTTATGAGTAATGGTATTATTTCAATTGCTAAAGGTACATGCAGCATTTAGATCCCTATAAAAGTTAAGGAATTTAAGAAACTTAACATGCTAAATAATATTTTTATTGGCAAATTGTGGTGCTTTGAAAATTCATTATATTTTTTTATATTCGTATTTTGCTGTATGCAATAGATGTCAAAACAGTCATTCATTAATTCATGATGGTTTATACAACTTGTCTAGTAAAAATTAAATCCAGGAAAAATAATTATGTTTTAAGCTTATCACTTTATTATCATCATTAATAATATCATTATTATTATTATTTTTATTATTATCTGTTAATTATTATAATTATTTTTTATTATTTGTTTATTATTATTATTTTATTTTTTCCCCTTTAATTCTATCTTTTCAGTTAGTTAAAGGTGAAATTAATATAAATCACTGTGACTTTGAATGAGTGTAAAGGTTAATAAGCTTTGCTGAACTGGTAATTTATCAAGTTCATGACAAAATGTTCACATGTTTAACAACTTTAAGTCACTGTGACCTCAAATATGGATCAAGGTCAGCAGGTTACACTAACTTGATAGAGCTTCACACACTGAATTTGATATTTTAAAATTTCAAGAATGATGGTCAAGGTCAGCCATTGTTGCCATTGTGAAAGCTTTATTTTCTTATGCTATATATTTAAAAAGACATTAAATCTTTTGATTCAAGGCAAGAAGTTTAATATTTAACTTTTTATTTTCCCCTTGTTAAAAATCTATTAGTTTTAAACAAACATTGGAAATAATAATAAAGTGTTATCCAGTGGTATTTGTATTGTTGGGCAAGTGATGTTGTGGTGAGGTGTGGGGTGGTGTGGTGAGGTCTTGTGTGGCGCAGTGAGGTGTGGTGAGGTCAAGTGTGGTGCAGTGAGGTGTGGTGTGGTGAGGTATTGTGTGGTGAAGTGAGGTCAAGTGTGGTGTAGTGAGGTGTGGTATAGTTTTACGCCTAAGGCAAAGGCCTTTCGTGTACATGAAGAAGATTAATTCTGTGATGATTGAGAGAAATCAGAAAGCCTAGAAAACAAGAGGGCCATGAAGGCCCTGGACGCTTACCTGAAAATAATGTACACTCAGTTTGATTTTGGCAAACTGGAGCCTCTATTTTTAAAAGAGATTTTTGCTTTATTTCGAACTAGTGACCTAACATGACCCATATATAAGCTTGAGCTAGCTTTTGTAAGAAGGATCAATCTCGGCAAGTTTGATGAAGATTGGACTAAAATTTGGGCCTCAGATGTGTTAACAGCGTTTTTATATAATTTGACCTCACTATCTATTGACACAACAGATCCAGAAAAAAAAACTTCAGCTAGCTTTTGTCAAGAGGATCGTTCTGACTAGGTTTGATGAAGATTGGACAAAAATTGAGCCATCAGATGCGTTAACAAGGTTTTTATATAATTTGACCCAGTGACCTACTTTTTGTCCCAACATGGCCATATACGAACTTGGGCTAGCTCTTGTCAAGAGGATCATTCTGACTAAGTAAGATGAAGATTGCACTCAAATTGGGGCCTAAGATTTGTAACAAGTTTTTTCTGGAATTTGACCTAGTGACCTACTTATTGACCCAACATGGCCTATATACGAACGTGAGCTAGCTTTTGTCAAGAGGATCATTCTGACTAAGTTAGATAAAGATTGCACTCAAATTGGGGCCTCAGGAGTGTTAACAAGGTTTTTCCATTATTTGACCGAGTGACCTACTTAATGACCCAACATGAGCCATATTCGAACTTGACTTTGTTTGGTCAAGAGGATCCCTGTGGCCAAGTTTGATGTAACCCAACATGGCCCATATACGAACTTAAGCTAGCTTTGGTCAAGAGGATCAATCTGACAATGTTTGATGAAGATTGCACTTAAATTGGGGCCTCAGGAGTGTTAACAAGGTTTTTCTATTATTTGACCTAGTGACCTACTTAATGACCCAACATGAGCCATATTCGAACTTGACTTAGCTTTGGTCAAGGTTTTCATTCTAAGCAAGTTTGAAGAAGATTAATCAAAAACTGTGCCTTCTAGAGTGTTAACAAGGTTTTTCTTTGATTTGACCTAGTGACCTATTTATTGGCCCAACATGACCCATGTTCGAACTTGACTTGGCTTTGGTCAAGAGGATCCCTGTGGCCAAGTTTGATGTAAATTGGATTAAAACTGTGGCCCCTAGAGTGTTAACAAGCAAAATTGATGCATGACGCACATCACATGACGGACGACAGACGATGGACGATGGGCGTAGACTGATCACAATAGCTCACTTGAGCACTATGTGCTCAGGTGAGCTGAAAATATATCTCTGGCCAGCCCGGGCACTCAGCCCTGATATAAGAAAGCACCTGACTGCCAGGCTCAAAGGGTCTTTTAAGTTAACAGCAAAATCTTAAAATAAAACACACAAAAATAAATTCATAAATTCATCATATTTATAACAAATATGAAAAACAAATGTTCATTAAAACACAATATCACAATCTGAAACATATTAATTACAATTACAATTTCAAATCACACACACAAGCACACACACACACAGATGTATATACTAGTGTGTGTGTATATATAAATATAAATAAATATATATATATATATATATATATATATATATATATATATATATATATATATATATATATATATATATATATATATATATAGTACACAGTTAGTTTTTGTTGTGTACAGAAAAATATATCAATAAATAAAAATTTCACATGACCAGTTCTTAAAAAACAATTTGTATTGTCACTAGCGCTTTCATGTCTTACGACAATCTTCAGGTGACTATGAATTCTTTTGAATGACAACGAGTTTTACTACGTAAAATTATTATGACGTCATTGATACAAAGGGGAGATAATAAACGTCACTGGTAAAATCGGAGGTAGTTAACTGCAGTGAGAACTGGTCATGTGAAATTTTTTTTTATTGATATATATATATATAATATATATATATATATATATATATATATATATATATATATATATATATATATATATATAATCATTATTCATTGGGTTAAAATTTTTGTGCTTTTGATATTCAAATATTATCTACTGGGAGAAAATTTAATGGATATAGTTTTATAATTTCCACTAGGTGCATTGGCAATTAATATTTCATTGACATTTAATCTAATGATTTTTCATTTACCCACCAACATCTGTGATTTTACCACATGTATATATACACATGTATATCACTATGACATCAAGTGCTGTAAGCTAGATAATGGTATGGAGTAGTCCGTATTATATCGCTCTGTGTTTCTAGTTTATTTAGACAATATAAGATACAATTTTTATTGACTTTGGAATACTGGCAAGTTTTGTGTAGTTCATCCATAACATGGTAGTAATGGCAACCTTTCTCATAATCTGTGAAAAATATCCAAAAAAAAAAGTTCATGAGTAGTTAGTTCAGGTTTTCAAATTTAATTAAGATAAATTGTAAACACAAGACATAATGAGTCAGAAGTGAAACATGTTATTGATCTCAACTATATATATATATATATCATAAATTTGTTAGGGGCCTCGGTGGCCTAGTGGTCTAAAGCACACGCTTATGGATCACAGTGCCTCTCACCACCTGAGTTTGAATCCCAGTCGGGACAGATCCTAGTGTGAGAAAGTTTGTCGGTTCACTTGCCAAGGGTCTGTGGTTTTCTCCGGGCACTCTTGTTTCCTCCACCATTCCAGAACTGACTGCCTCGAAATAAGTGAAAGATTTTTGACTGGGGCGTAAAACTCCATTACTCCACTCATAAATTTGTTTTTGCAATAAATGCGTTGATTTTACTCAGGGCTAAATTTTGCAATACAAACCGGAGACTCCGGTCGATATTATGTTTGCTTACTTCACACGATAATCTTTGATAACATTATATTACATTAACAAAAAGTACATTTTAAACCAAATACATGTAGTTTAATCAGTGAATTAACGCAAATACAAAGTTACAGTCAAAAATGAAAACTATAATAAGTACACAATCATTGTCTCAAAGGAATTTATTTATTCCAAAAAAAAAAATGCTGGTATCTATTTTAAGATGGTATTCATTCAGTATAATATAACAAATTAGAGCTATATTTCAGTTTATGGACCAGGCAGGATCCCTGAAAATATGATACAGACCTCATCTCATTATATATATATATATATATATATATATATATATATATATTTGTATATATATATATATACATTTGTATATATATATATATGTTGCAAATTAGTTTCTGTCTGAATGACTGAAACTGTCAATTTTACCACTTCAATATGGTATACAACTATACAACTTTTTTTGTCAAGAACACTGCTGCTGAGAAGATGCAAATTTACAGAGCAAATCATTACAATAAATCTACAAGGATGGCTAGTCTCTAAGTGTCTAATCATATTATTTAATCCCACTCTGGTGACTGACCAGTTTGCTTATTGGTAGAGCATTTGACTTGTTAGTGGGAGGTAAAGGGTTATGTACAACACTGACCAGTTCTAAATTTTAAATACTGCGTCCATGATGGGGTCATCATACTGATTTGGTGAGCTAAAACTTTAACAAAAGTGACACTGAGTATTATAAGCTAATACATGTACTAGGACCATAAAACAAATCATGCATTTCTTGAATACATGAACTTGTTCTTAGACTAATCCTTCGAGATGTATAAACTTGCTGTCTTCAAGGACTGCTAAAAAAATTGCTAATGCAACATCAAACAACATTACAACCAACCAACCCATTCCGAGAAATCCAGGTTTGGGGAAATTGGCCAGTTAGATTTTCAAACCCAGAAGGTTAGTGATTTTCTTAGAAAAAGTCAGATTTTCAAAGCCAGAAGGTTAGTGATTTTCTTCGAAAAAGTCAGATTTTCAAAGCCAGAAGGTTGGTGATTTTCTTAGAAAAAGTCAGATTTTCAAAGCCAGAAGGTTAGTGATTTTCTTAGAAAAAGCCAGGATTTTTCCACAATTCAAAAACTACCTACTCTTTATGAATGAAATAATCAAGACAGACCAGAACCATGTGGAAGAAAAGGCTTATACACCTTGCTTCCTCAAATAAGCTAACTATATATGCTATTTGGAGGTATACATACATTTTGGTTTACTGCTTGAGTCAATAAGAATTTTCTTAATAACATCTTCCAACATGGTATGTTTTGATAAAATCTGAAATATAAAGAGAAGAAATGAAACCTGAGCATATGAAGAAATCTTAATAGTGGTAGAGAGAGCTATCTAAGCTTCATGTCAGAATTTTTGTCTGGAATGAGGGGCAAAAACGTTGTGGCCAGTGAAATACTGCTATCTTACACTGACATAAAAGGTAGAGTCATTATTCTTGTTTCCATAACATTTTTGAGTGAAATTAATCCCACACCAATAATGACCGATATAAAAGCCATCTCTAAATTGAAAATTCTTTATTCAAGAAATGACATTACGCTGATGATATTTCAAGAGTTAAATAAATAAATAAATAAATAAATAAATACGCTGATGATATTTCAAGAGTTAAATAATTAAATAAATAAATAAATAAATAAATGTTTATTCAGTTTTACCTGGCCTTTGCCCATATAACAAATTGTCAATATATATTCGTCAGTATTTTGCAACAATATAAAGATGGTTTTTGCTTAAAATATATTTGACACCATTTCAAGAGGTAATGCAATATAGAAAGGCACATGCCGAATTCAATGACTTTTCAATTTGACATTGCCACACTCTTTAGTACAGTGATAAAAGAAGCAAATACAAGAAAACATTGCCACACTTTCTTGTACAGTGATAAAAGATGCAAATACAACAAATTGCATATTCAAAACAACAAATCAGAGATGAGAAAAACTACTTTTATATTTCTTACCTCATAAACATCATCACTACCACCTGATTTCTTACAAACCAACCCGTCTTCCTCTAGTGAATAAAGTGCCTGTTTAATTATCCCCACATTATCTGTAGTGACATTCTCTCTATTTTCTATATCTACCTAAAACAAAAAAACAGCAATGTAAAATTGAATGCTGTAACCAGAAAACATCATTTAAAAATAATATACAGTAAAACTTGCTATAGCCACCATCTCTGTACAATGACCACCTGTCTATTAAGAACAGTGTTGAAATATCCCTTGCTCCGTATTTTAATCTCTCTATATACAGTTCATATTCCTTCGGTTATGAATGTGGCTTTTATATAAAGGTTTTATGTATAAACAATTTTCCGTTTTGTTTTTTCCTTATATGGCATGAGGAAATGTTAGCTGTAGTGTTATATAAGATAATGTGTTGTAAATGACCAACTTATCTTGAAGAATTTTTTTTTCCTTTGCATTTTGACCATGTTAACACTGTTATTTTTCCTATGTGTAATTTTAGGTATTTAAAAAATCAAAAATTTAAAAATGTGTAAAAGGATGGAAAAGTTGCATACAGGTATATGCAATGAAAAATGTGAAATGAAAAAAACCTAATTAGAATAATTCACAACAAAAAAATAAATAAATAAATAAATAAATAAATAATAATTATTTAAATAAATAAAATACATGTACCTGTATGCAACTTTTCAATCCATTTAAACATTTTTCTACAATGCAGGTGGTCAGTTTTCATGCTGATGCTATTTGATCTGGTCATTTTTTTCACATTTGCATACAAACAAACAAAATAGGTTATTTCTTACCGTGTCTTTTCAACCCCATCTATTTGTAGAGTTCACAAGTTGCCTATTTTTTTATATAAAGAAGCACTATGCATGCACTTGACATCAGATATCGGTTATAAGCCTAACTCAAAAGATTTTTATGTAGCTTACAGGTGGATGCCTCAGTGGCTCAATCTTAGGGCATCTGGCCAGAGATTTGAAAGTTATCTGTTCATCCCAGATTGGGTCTTATATGACTTTTAAATTTGAGATACTGCTTCTTCACCTGGCATTTAGAGGACAAAATATTCAAACATTCACCAAGAGCTAGAATACCAATGTGACTGGCATGGGGAGTAATATGCTTCTCTGTAGCATACTGACTCAGTGAGCCAGTACCTTAACAAAAAGCTGGGGGTACAAAGCAGACCAAAATACATGCTCTCACATCTTATGCATGCACAAACTTGCTCTTAGATTAATCTTAAACATTAATGAACTTGCTCTCATTGCAAATAACTGAAAAATTACTGATATGATGTTAAACAATACAACCAACCAACCAAAATGGGCAGAAATGAAAATTATCTAAGAATTTCAAGGTTTGAACTTACAGCCCTTGACTTTGTAAATAAATGACAGTACCACTAGAAAATTTCAATCAACAAATGCATCACAAAGCAATGGCAACCACAGTAGAGGTAGTGACAACAATAAAAAAAATAAATTTACTCGTATAAAAACAATGGAAATACATATATATCTGAAACCTCTTAATTACAAAAATGTATCCAAAACTCCCAATTTCTGACAGGCACTAAGAATTAGTTTGATGGTAAAATGTTATTCAGTTACTTAGTTTAAGTAATGTGAGTTTGGATCTTAGCTATCTACTGTTGAAGTCACTGTCCTTGTGACAGTGAATTGTGCTTAATTTTCTTAGAAAATCCAATTAACTTTCATTAAGTTTGGTATTTTTCACTTATAACAGTCTTCATAACTGAAAATCACTATACTAAACTAAATTCAAGTAAATTGGATTTTTAACAAAAATTTGGCATAATTCCCTGTCACATAAAAACGTGACTTAAATAGTAAATTCGTTCACAATTAGTGATTCTAAAATGCAAATATCTTATCATAAATATAACTACACCATCCTTAAAAAATAGACAAACGTCACCTTATTCATTATGCTATTATTTCCCCTAGACATAACACCAACTCTCCAACCAACCCCCCCCCCCCCCTTTCCAAAAAAAAAAAAAATATTGTGCATGTGCAAATGTTGTAATAAAAACAATTTTGTCATAGTATACTTGTAAATATTTGCATTATTTCCATTTTAGTACCGGTAATTAATTTTAGATAAAGTGAAAATAAAATAAACCAAATATATGTAATTTAACAGTACTAACAGACTAAAGCAAGGTTGAATTAATTAACTCATAATCATAATGACACAGACAAAACAAAGGTGTGATGTTATACAATGATTCCTGATCGCAGGTGCTAAACTTGTATTACCCAGCATGATTCTTGATTACTGGTGAATAAAGGGATTCTTATTAAAAGGCAGAAACTACAACCAGGGAGTGTAAAGTCAATCAATTACAAGTAAGGCCATTATAAAATAATATTTGTTTGTAATTATTTTCTAAATTCAATGACAAAGTTTGAAAAAAAATACAATCAATGATAACTCAAACTGTTATGAAATATGAATTTAATCATAATCACATCATCATTAATCTCTCTCTCTCTCTCTCTCTCTCTCTCTCTCTCTCTCTCTCTCTCCAGGTGTGTTTCTTCATCGACATTCTTCCATCAAAATATCTAACAATCCAAGAAACAATATATCTTAAGTAGGCTTCAAATTTTAAGAACATTAAACATTCCGTATCAATTAATATAACTTGGCCTTAAATAAAATCACATAAATTTTGGATTATATTACCATGGTTACTGACTCATCCTCTTATTTGCTTAGTAAAGTTTTATTTCCCATGATGGTCACAAAATGGACAAGTCCTGTTAATAAATTCAATCTGATGGCAAAAATTAGTAGGTATGTATAACATACAATTATAATAAATTAAATTAATTTTTTTTTTCCAGGAAGGATTTCCAATTGTCTTTTCCATTTTAAATCTTATTTCAACAAAAAAAAGTATTAAAATAATAGAATTTGTTTTACTTTTTTACTTACATACATAGATGAAAAATGTGTTGTTGTTTTTTTTTTTTAATTCATAGAATTTAATGGATGAGGAATCAAAAACAATATATATATATATATATATATATATATATATATATATATATATATATATATATATATATATATATATATATATATATATATATATATATATATAAAAGATAAAAAAAATAAATAAACAAATAAATAAATAAAATTTAGACTTTCTATATTTTTAAAGAAAGTTCAAATGTCTTGTCATTTTTTCTTTCTTTTTTTTTATTTTAATTTTAAATATTTTCAAAGTTGGAAAAAACTAGAGATGCTTTAAAACTTTAAAATTAAAATAAAATTAAAAGATCCATTAAAATTTAAAATATTAATTAGAAACATTATATACTACATGTATTGTAAGAATTGACAAACAAAATTGAAAAAAAAAATCATAAAAAAGAATGAAATAATGAAATTAGATGAATCAATAGTTATGTAATTTAACAAGCTTATCATCTCCAGTTTGAATGGACATCACTATGAAATCAACAACTGGACATGTTTATTAAAAGATCACTATAAAATCTATAACTCAAACAAGCCCTTTATCATGGTTATATCAACAACTATATACGTTTGCAAGTTGAGTAGAATATAGTGAAGAAAAAGAGTGAGCTTAAATTTAAACATACATTACAAAACATAATATTGAATAAATATTTCATTTATCAAATTTTGCAATTTTAAGATAAATTTCACTCATATACATGTATCATCATTTCCTAAAATTAAATTCATTGCTTTGAACTTGCAGAATGATGTCAGTAACATTGCCAATTAAAAAACAACTGAATTCGGTATCAGCTGAAAAGGATAAATTAAATCCAGTATTCAGGAATATTTTGACAAAAGGAGAAACATCCTCTGACACAATTCTGGTTACAGAAAGACCTGAAACACCTAATCCACCACTAATTAGAACATCCAACACAGTTCTGGCTACTGAACACAAAACACCTAATTCACCACTATTGATATCTGACACAGTTCTGTTTACTGAAAGGTCTAAAGCACCTAATTCACCACTAATGACAACATCCTCCGACACAGTTTTGGCTACTGAAAGGCCTGAAACACCTAATTTACCACTAATGACAACATCCTCGGACACAGTTTTGGTTACTGGAGGGGCTGGTTTTCTAGGACAACATATAGTTAAGTTGTTACAAGAGAAAGCTGATCATGTTAAAGAGATTAAAATTTTGGATATGAAACCATACAGAAACATACTAGGTAATGTACCTATACTAGTTATACCGGTACTTTAATTAATGATAGAGATGGTGGGATCACTCATTGTAGTTCACAGTGGTGGAAAATAACAAGAGAAATGCCACCATCATGACTTGGTCCAATACTCCCCGGCACATGATATAAGAGTTGAGGTAATGCCGTTTAAAGTCCAAGTCAAGATTATTTTACTTATATCTAGATAGACAGTTGTTTGTGGAATGGTGGGGGGAACTGGAGTACCAAGAAGACAACCAACCTTTGGCAAGTGAACTGAGAAGCTTTCTTTCATATCACACTATTTATGATAGATTTTGCCTATGAAATAAAGGTGTGTAAGAAAAATCTATCTTACATACCATTTTACATGTGCACATTAATCTCGTTCAAAGGGAGGCAACTCATAAAAAAATTCATCTGCTAAAAATTGTACACAAACATCTGTCACAACTGTCTTCCTTTATGTCTAGATTCAAAAGTTTGGATGTGCAAGTCATTATAGAGGCACAGTAAAATACAAATACCCTTAATAAGACTATTTCGCACTCAAAGTTATCTACGGAATTATGTCCAAGAAATATCCAGGAGATAACCGTGTGATGGCTTCCATTCCGCCATCTAAACTGGATATTTATTTGTCTGAATTTATTGTGTCTGTCAGGAAAGTAAACAATGAGGAGTATGAGACATGGAGATTTTGTGAGTAAGAAAGGGTTATTTTCCTTCTTTTGATTGATACATGTCAATGGAGAATACAGAAATAAACATGTCACAAAAGTATTTCAACTTGGTTAACATTGAACCATTTAAAGCAATGTAAGTATTATATGTAAACCTTAACAATCAGATTGAAGAAAGAATGAAATATTTAAATATATATTACGCATATATTACAATCTATTCCAAGCCTATAGTTTCATACCAAATGCTTCATTTTTTAACCCATCTGTTAAGTGATTTTAGATGACTATTAAAGTACAGGTAGTTTCAATAGTACTGTTATACTCAAGGATCATATTAGATAGGATGCATTGTACAACAGTTATTTTTCATCTTTCTACATTACAGATTACAAACAATGTAAACCAATTCAGACAATCATTGGCAATATAACAGATCGGGATACTGTACAGCGAGCATGTAATGGTGTCACCAGTGTTTACCATGTGGCTGGTCTTATAAGTTATGGTGTATTTCCCGATATAAATGGCATGGAGCAGGTCAACATAGAAGGTATTCTATTCAGGACAAGAATGGGGTTGGCTATGAAGTGTGCAAACCGTTTTTCATGTTATGACTCAATAAACTTGTTAAAAACACAAGTTATTCCTTAAATATCATAGACCCGGGATTTTTTTTTATACCAGAAGGTGTAATGCCTCATTTTGTCTCTGAGTGCAAATAATGCTGAAAATGTTGAAAGTTACTAACTTCGATAGATAAGTAAATAATCTGTCTTCCAAAATCTTTGAATGTGGAGTTTGGGAGGTCATACAGTCTTCTTTAAAAATGGAAGAAGAGGCCATCAAACATCAACATCAAAACAAAAACAAAAAAAAAAAAAAAAAAAAAAAAAAATGAACGAAACTTTTAAACCATGATCAATGGCATTCTGAAAATAATGAAATATTTTGGAAGACAAGAACATTTTCCTAGCAATTGAGATTAGTAACTTTTCAACATTTTTACTAATATTTTCAGTCTGAAATGAAATTAGACGGCAATTATGGTATCAGAAAATCCTATGTTTATGATACAGAGATTGTTCTGAAACAACACACAGCCACAGCCCACAAGGTATAAAGTGTGTTAGGGTCAGAGAAAATTTGGACTAGGGGTTGGCCAGCACTTGACCTGATTATCACCCTTAAACTTTTTTTTTTTTGCAGACAACATTAAGGAAAATGTTAATATAGCTTTTTCCCAGAATAATGTCATCTTTAGGGAAAACTTCTGTGACCCATACCATTATCCTGAGGTACCCTGTGCTAGTTTTACTATTTTGTAAATAATTTAGTTGAAAATCAAATCTTAGTTGTTGTAGAAAGCCTTCAAAATGAGTGGTAATCATGTCTTTAGTGATTTGTTTATAACCTGTCTCTGACAGTTGGGGATTGATTGATTTAATGGGGATTTAATGTCAAAGTCAAGAATATTTCACTTATGTCGAGACATCACCAGCTTGGTCAGACCTGGTCATGGTTTGAACCCTGACCTCTCACATACGAATTGAAGCCTTGTGATGTCGTAGATACAGAATCAGTAAATCCTGATAAACCCATTCTAAGATCTCAAAACTTAACTTTTTTAATTTTGATAAACATTGGACTAAAATTGGGTCTCAAAAGTGTTAACAAGTTTTTTTCAATAATTTAACCTAGTGACCTATTTATTCCCCTAACATGGCCATTATAAGAACTTGCAGTAGCTTTTTCAAGAGGATCATTCTGACCAAGTCTGATAAACATTCAACTAAAATTGGGTCCTTGGGAGTTTTAACAATGTTTTTCTATAATTTGACCTAGTGACCTACTTATTGTACCAACATGACCCATATACAAACTTGAAATAGTGTTTGTCAAGAGGATCATTCTGAGCAAGTTTGATGAACATTGGGCTAAAATTAGGGCCTCAGGAGTATTAACAAGGTTTTTCTATAATCTGACCTAGTGACCTACTTATTGACCCAACATAACTCATATACAAACTTGAGCTAGCTTTTGTCAAGAGGATCATTCTGAGCAAGTTTGATTAAGATTTGACTAAAATTGTGACCCCTGGAGTGTTAACAATCAAAAATTGACACATGATGGCGACGGACAATGACCCATCACAATAGCTCACTTTCAAGAGCTCTTTGTGCTCAGGTGAGCTTAAAATACACCACATGAACCCAGAGATGATGGAACAGACCAAAGTAATGGTGTTTTATGCTTGAGTCAAGATTCTTTTACTTATATCATGGCCATTAGTTCTCATATGGATTGAGGAAACTACAGTACTTACTTTCATTTTCATGTCAATGGATGTTGAGCAGTTCAAATTTAAGTGAATTTGATTAAAATAAAATATTGGCAAATTTTATTTTTCCTTAACTACAGTAAGCAATATTCTTCCAACATGGATTCTTGTTAAATAAATAAGAGTTTTATCTGGAGGAAAAATAAATCAATATAACTAGCATGATAGCATAAAATCAAAATTACAAAAATCATAATTCAGATGATATAATTATACATATTTTTTCCTGAAGGCACAAGGAATGTTATAGATGGATGTGTAAAAGCTGGAGTTCAAAGGTTAATCTACTGTAGTACCGTGGATGTTGCTATTGGTTACGACCCCATTAGAGACGGCAATGAAAACAACACACCTCCACCCAAAAGATTTCTATTTCCTGGATATCCAGAAACTAAATATAAAGCTGAATGTTTGGTGTTACAATCAAATGGAAGGACATGTACACTAGGTAAACTTAAATACATGTAATAAATTTTGTTTTAAAACAAAGTGTTAACAAATAATATTATTATTTTTCTTCTACAATACCTTTGTAGTTTTAATGTTTTTGGTATATTTTTAAAGAGAGAACACTCCTTTTTGTTACACTTGGGGTAGAACATCATCATCATCAGAGCCTATTTATGGCAGTAAAATCTTGATAAATTGGTCAAAAAATGGGAATAATCTGCTGAATGATTTGAATTTACATTTCTGTTAGATTACTCAGACCAATCAAGGTACAATGAAATTATTAACAAAGACGATCTATCAGGGATCTAATCAAGGTTACCAAGCTGGTCTACAGCTTTAAGAGAGTTGAGTTGAGTAACGGTATTTAATGTCCCAGTCAAGAATATTTCACTTATATCAACTACATGCGAAAGTGCAGAAATTTTGCCTGTGTGTTGCACTGATGTCATTATACAGCAGGGTTCTTTATCCAGCCATGCCTACCGTGACATGGGACCTTGACTTCTTTATCATAAGTTCCTATCCGAAAGAACCGTGACTTTCATTGCTAAGTGCTTGGCAAAAGAACAGTCACTACCCACTTTAAAGTCTTGGGTCATACCTGGTCGGGTACAGCTTTAAGAGAGCCTATCAAAACAATCTTTAGCTGTATATAGCTATAAAAAATCCAATATCCCTTGATTCAATTTCAAGTTTTTGCCATACAGGTAATATGGAATACATGTAGTTTTAAAATAAAACTACACAAAACTAAAATTCAGGAAGTTGTTCATTACACTGAGATTAACATCAATAAAACTCTTTACTTTTGATACATGTATGTATATATGTTGTTTTATATTGAACAGGTAGAAAACTGGAGACGCTGGCTTTAAGGGTAAATGTTCTATATGGAGAAGGTGATCCTTATTATGTTACAACAGGACTCAAGAGAGCATACAAGGCTAATGGCACTTTATACAGGGTAGGAAATGGACAAGCAAAGTTCCAGCAGGCATATGCTGGTAATGCTGCCTGGGCTTTTATATGTGCTGATAAGGCTCTACGAAATAATTTAACACCAGGTGGAACTGTGTACTATATTCCCGATGACACACCTATTCAGAATACATTTGACTTTTTTCAACCATTTTTAGAAAGTAGACAGTTGAGACTTTCAAAATGGAGAATTCCTTTCTGTTTAGCCTATGGAGGTTTATATTTGTTCGAAGTATTTTTACATCTGATTTCTCCATTGAAAAAAATTTATTTCCACGAGGCTTCTTGTAGTGTTTGGTACATATGTACCGATTTGTATTTCAAAAGTGAGAAGGCCAGGAAAATATTGGGATATAAACCTTTAACATCACCAAATGAGGCCATCTCAAGGTCACTTAAATATTACCAAAAAATCAAGTTGGATACTGATGAGACGAAAGTATCAGCTACAAAGAAAACATAGATATGACTTAATACAGCAGTATTAGTGTCTGTTATATACAACTGCCATCCTGAGATAAGATTTCACTTTTTGTGTGTAGAAGGGTTGTAAATTATCTGATGTTTTACTTAAAAAAGTGTTTTACATTTCTGAGTACCTTAATCAGTTAGGTATATCTCACCATTTGGGGCTTTAATGGCTTAATGGTCTTAAAAACACTTACATATCACAGTGCCTCTCGCCTTCTAGGTTCGAATCCCACTTTGGTAGATCCTAGTGTGAGAAAATTTGTCAGTTTGCTATATAGTTCTAGCCGAAGGTTAGTGGTTTTTTCAAGGTAATCTGGTTTCCTTCACTAACACAGAACTGACCCCTCAATATCTGACTTTGGTGTAAAACACTATTTCTCCTCTGCACTTCAATCACCAACAGTTAATATTATTTATTCTTATTACATTTAGAGTTTTTATGCCATCATCACAATATTGTTGATACATGTAATTATGATGTCACTGTATCCAAAATTATACTGGATACATTTCATTTCCATAGTCTCATGTTTCTTTTATTCTCAATTTTGATTTCACACCTGGCTGAGTTGTAGCCAACTAGACAGGAGGTGCTTACCCTTCCAGAGTGCTTAGCTTTACTTTCCTAGTTGAAGTTCATATGTTTACTTGATTTGTTAGTTTTCAGTTTTAACTTTATTTTTAAGATTTTGTAATTTGAAAACAGACCAGAATGTTTGTGCTTGATTTTATTGTGATATTTGTCTTCTGATGTGAACTATTTTAATCAGAGTAAAATAAATGTACTAATACAGCAGTCATATGAAGGTCAAGTTAATAAACACAGTAAGTACATACCTGAACAAGAATTTGTTTTACTGGGTGTGATTGCAATAGCTCAAGGACAGATAACTCTGGTTTCTGTACTTTTTCAAAATATTCCAATAAAGCTTCTCTCAATTCTTTAATTACTCTTTTCTGTACAAAAAAAAAAATAAATAAGAATAAAATTAGACAAAACACACACACACACACACACACACACACACTTTAATATAAATTCACTAAATAACAATACAATCATGTTATTCTAACTAAATATGAAAATCTAAAAAATAGAACTATTTCCCTTGCAAAGATATTGAACCTTTTAGCTTGAAGTTTCTAAAGAATTCCCTTGTTTTCATAAAAAACTCTCATCTCAAAATTCTTCATTTCTGTTCTACATAGAAATTCTCTTGTTTCAATTAACAGTATTTTTAAAAATCTTTTAAATAAGCATTTTATAACAATCTCCCTCAAAAAAATTCTTGTTTATCTACACACAGTAGGTTTTAAGTACATGTGTACCCATATAACCAAGCTTTCATGTTTAAAATGTCACAAATTTCCCTTTCCATTTTCATTGGCACTTACCTGACCATCATCTGTGATGTAGAAATAAAAGTATTTACCTGTTAAATATCTTAAAATGCAATTAACATGTGATACATGTATTTTATAAATACCTAACTTTTCACTCCTGTCATTTTTTTCACATATGTGAGTCTTTCACACTGTTTTTTATACATACCTGACTTTTCACAAACTTGACTCTTTCACACCTTGTTTTTATACATACCTGACTTTTTACACCTGTGATATTTTTCTTATACATGACTCTTTCACACCTGTTTTATACATACCTGATTTTTCACACCTGTGATATTTTTCACATACCTGACTCGATCACACATTGTTTTTATACATACCTGACTTTTCACACCTGTACCTTCTTCCTGTTTAGCTATTTCTATTTCCTGAGCTACTTTACGAGGCAATTTAAATTGTTTGTCATAATTCTGTTTATAAAGTTTTGGTAATTCTGCCATTCTGGCAACTTCAAACATTGGGTTGTCTATTTTATCTAATTAAAAGGTTAAGGTAAAGCAATACCTGACACAGGTAATATACAGGTAATATGCAGGTAGTAAAAAAATTTAAATGTACAAAATAATGTTTACTTATTGCAATTGTTCCAGCCAAAAGCATGTTTAGTACCAGTAATCAAAATTTCAGGTTTTTTTTTTTTTTTTTTTTTTTTTTTTTTTTTTTTTTTTTTTTTAATGTAGCATCTAAGTTTTTATTTTATAAACCTTTCAAAACAATGTACCAAATCAGGTATAAAGTGTAGTGGAGTAGGGTGGATTGGAGTAATTCTCTGTAATTCTCTTTAATACCCAAGTCAAGATTTCTTACTTAGCGGTACATCAAGGTGGTCAGTTCTAGGAATAATGGAGAACACCAGAGTGTCCAAAAGAAAAGCCAATGTCCTTCAGCAAGTGAACTAACATGCATTCTTTCCAAAGATCTCCCTGACTTGGATTTGAAAATAGGCTGAGAAGTGTTGTGATGAAAAGCGTGGGCTGTAGACCAATTGGCCAGAGGCCGTCCCCTGCCCCCACCCTCCCCTTTGGTAAAATGGTGAGATAGAAAAAGAAAAACAGAGACTTTTATTCTAATCTGATACACAAAGGATACTATGATAGGCTGCTATTATTTCTTTCTGTCCTAAATAAGTTTTAATTTTTCCTCGTACTTGTATTAAATCACCCAATGAGTAACCCTCTGAAGGAATTGCCTCAGTTATCTCCCTTGCTTTACGTCTCAGTATATCTGGTAATTCTCTATCATCATACATATTATCTGTCAAAGGTGAAAAAAAAAATTAAAAAAATAATTATAATAAAATTAGAACATATCTAAAGGAGGAACATATTATGATTCATTAAATAGCATTTTGTATATACATGTAATACCAAATGCGGTTTCACAAGATAATTTGAAATATTAAAATATTAACCAAAAAGATACAGCGAATTCTATAAAAAGAAAACCTGTATAAATCTATAACATATCTAGATATATGTATAACTACAGCTGAACTTACTATTAGTATCAATAACCAAATGAGATAAGTAAATTGAATACCTGTCTAAAAAAAACAAAACTTTGGTCCAAAAGGTGATGTGATTAGACTGTCTTTATCGTAACTATTGTAATTTGCTATCATATGTATCTTTGTATTACTAAAATATCAGCTCCCAAAGGAATAACAAAAATTCTGAATGCCTTTATTAAAATTGCACTTTGGCTGATCCAAGTTTTCTTTAGCTTACATAGTATATTATTAACTATTGTGGCACTAAAGCAGGTACTTACTGACTGTTCAAATAACTTCTTACTATCAATCACTAGTGAGAGAAACTAGGTCAGGGGTTCCTCTGTGCACTCAGATTTCCCCAAACAATCCTAGAACTAACTACCTTGATATAGGTGACAGATCTGATTTGATTTAATGGGGTTTTATGCCCCAGTCAAGAATATTTAACTTATATCGAAACGTCACCAGCCATAGGTGAAGTTGCAGAAATTTTTACCTTTGCAGTGCGCTTATAGGGCAATGTGTAGGGAGGTTCTTTAGCATGAATGAATATAGGTGAAAAAATCTTGACTAAAGCTTTATACAACATCAAACCATCTATCCATATATTGTATCAAACTTACTTTCTGTCAAATCATTTCTCCAACAACAACAAGATATAACTCCTGTTCCATCATCAACTGTAACAAAAATTCGTAAAACATATCATAATTATAATCCTAATTAAAATCTTTCCAGAAAGTTGGATATCAAATAAAATCTTAAATCCAGTAAAACATCATATCATTTCTGTCATTTGTTCAGTTATATTTTGGCATTATAAAGGATTGTTGAGTTTTGTTTTGTGTCGCATCAGAATTTTTTTTTTTTTTTTTTTTTTTAAATTTTATTTGTAATAATGCTTTATGAAGTTGTTTGGCAATAAATTGAGGGAGATTTAAAAAGAAAAACATAAAACAACAAATTTTAGGTCATTAGAATACTGTGGAAAAACCAAGATGGTACAGTGATCCAGGAGCATTAAAATGAGATCTTGCTGTACATGTAACAAACTAACTAAAAATACAAATAAAGAGTTCTGATTTTGTTAGAATACATTACAGAGGGTTTGAGTGCATGAATAAATATGAAAATGAAACCACAGTTAAAGCATATATGTACATGTATATCTGAACAGTGCCTGTAATTGGCCATTCTTAAATAGGGATATCACACATCTCTGCTAATTACATGATGAGACTTAATTAAAAAGGCTCTATTTTAATGACAATTAGACAAAAATTAGAAAAATTAAAAAAAAAATTCATGAATAAGATGTTAACAAGTGTATATCTTTGTTGTTTTCCAAGCTCCATTAAAAGAAGTTGGAGATATCAAAATTTATTGTCCAGAAAAAAAACAGTGACTGACAGACTGAAGAATGGATAGATAGAAGGACAGACATGAAAAAATATTAGTAATGAGTCACTTGCTTTAGATCAAAGAAAGAATGTTGAGTTGAGTTGAGTAATGGTGTTTAACGTCCCAGTCAAGAATATTTCACTTATATCAAGACATTGCCAGCTATAGGCGAAAGTGCAGAAATTTTGCCTGTGCGTTGCGCTGATGGCATTATACAGCAGGGTCCTTTATCGTGACTGCCTACCATGACACAGGACCTCGTTTATTCAAAGTTCCCATCTGAAAGAACGGTGACTTTCATTTGGTAATGCTGAGTGCTTGGCAAAAGAACAGTCACTACCCACTTTCAAGTCTTGGGTCAGACCCGGCCGGGGCTCGAACCCACGACCTTCCACTTACGGAGCGAGCACTCAACTGAGCTACTGCAGTGGCCAAAGAAAGAAAGCAAGAAAGAACAAAAAAAAAGCAAGAGAAAAGAAAGACAGAGAGAAAGGAAGAAAAATGGACAGAAAACAGACAGACAGACAGACAGACAGAAAGAAAGAAAGAAAGAAAGAAAGAAAGAAAGAAAAAGAGATTCTCATACTTACTACCATAAATAAAACATTTTTGTCTTTCAATCTTCTTGACCACTACACCCACTATATCTACTTTATATATTGGATGATTTTTATAGCAGTAAGCACCTATTAATAAAACCAGAATTGTCATGTTTACAAATAGGAGCTGCCAGTACACAATGTGAACTACACCCTTAAATGTTTGTAATGAAACATTTTTGAAAAATTTTATGTTACAAATATGGAGCAAATAAGTTCAACTTTTCAACACATTCTTGATAAGCATGAATTGTTCTTTGTTATCATGAGTTATTAGTTGAAAGCATGATTAGTGTAACATTTATTATTTTTTAAAAATGGCTGAATGTTTATTTAGATTCCAGCTTAAGAAGCGTCATGTATTCAAACCAAGATTGGTACATTGTCATTTATTCAATGATTTTGCCATGGATGTTGAAAACTAACTTCTAACTTTCTATTTCGGAAAATCTGAACTTTTTTATATGCTAAGAATTCTGAGGTAAAGATTTTATCTTGTGACAATATCTGACATTTTTGTTGGCCAGGACAGTTTTGGACAAGTGAAATTTATTTAAACCATTTGATTGTGTGTCACTGTCAACTTTTGGGGAATACTTGGGGTCAAATTTGGTTATTTTAGTCATATTTCTCCAGGGGAAACTACCTTTATATGGTATTAATTTTAGACAAACAAAAACACTGTCGGTTCATGTTGATGCTGTCGTACCCATTGTTACGATGGTGAAATGGAATAGATTGGAAAAAATGGTTCTTATTATCCAGTCAAAATTCTTTCATCTGTATGGAGGTGATCAGTTTTGGGACAATGGAGAAGATGGGGGTGTCTGGAGAAAACCACTACCCTATTGTAAGCAAAACGACAAACATTTTTATACTAGGATTTGCCCTAAGTAAGATTCTCACCTTGGAAGTGAGATTGATTTGATTCGATTTATTGGAGTTTTACATCCCAGTCAAAGAAAAATAGACATCACCAGCTATAGATGAAGTGGCAGAAATATTAACCTTTGCAGTGCACTTAGGGCAATGTGCAGGGAGGGTTCTTTAGCATGCCATGCCTGCCATGACACAGGGCAATGGTTTTCAATTTCTCTTTTAGAGGACCCCCTGACTTATATTTCTAAATGCCAAGTGTTTGCGAAAGAACAGTCACTACCAATTTTCAAGTCTTGGTCATATCCAGATGGTAGTTGAACCCCAACCTCCCACATATAAAACAAGCACTCCACCAACTAAGCTATCATAGCAGTTTGGAAGTGAGAATTACATGTATAACCCATGAGTTGACCATTACAAAAAAGTAAGTTAATAAACAAAGATGAACAACTCTTCTCAGATTTTTATCTTTATACCAAATTTCATGAATTTTGTTCATAAACAAAGTTGTCTAAGTGCTGAAAAAAAAAAAAACAAGTAAAATAAAAAAGGGCAATAACTCTGTAAATAAAATGGAAAGCGGGTTATATAAAACACATACTATATCAGATTTTATATGTACCATACTTAATCCTTGTATCAAGTTTTGTGAAATTCAGTTCTAAAATAAAGTCATTTGAGTGCTTATGAAAAAAACTAAATATGCTAATTTTTATACTAATAGAGTTAGTTAACTCACCAGGAAAAAGCGGATATTCTGACATATTTACTACATCACAGATATACATCTTGTTAAATATTCTAAAATAATAATTCAGTCCCCAATAGTCACGAGGGTAAAATTGAAGATTCTCTCTGCCACATTTTTTGCTCAATGCTAACTGGTCAATCTGAATCTGAGTGACATCAAGTTTCTCAGCCATAATGAGTTTCAAATAAACTTTAAAACAAGAGATTTTGTACAAGTTCTACATTTTGTCGAAATACTTCTCAGCTGAGTCTGAATGATGTACCTGAAACAAAATAAATAAATAAATAAATAAATAAATAAATAAATAAATAAATAAATAAATAAATAAATAAATAAATAAATAAATAAATAAATAAATAAATAAATAAATAAATAAATAAATAAATAAATAAAAGATCTAGTATATAAAGTGAAAAAATGCATCACAAACAATTTTTTTTCAAATGTTTGTTTTGAATTATTCATAAAAAATCAAGAGACTCTCATTTATACTTAATTATCTTTTTCCTTTTTAAAAAGTTTTCAATGCTTTTACTTGCACATTGTGTCAATTATTTTAGTACATAGAATAAATGAATGCAAAGAAATTGTACATTCAATCAAAAATAAATAAATAAATAAATCTTAAATAAATCAATCAATAAATCAAGGAATTGATAAAAAAATTATAAAAAATAATAATAATAATAAAGAAACAAATCAAAACAAACAAAAAAGAAAGAAAAAACACAGAAATGTGACATAGTAACCGGAACATTGTTAATGACCATACTTTAGAACAAGTTAAAAACAACTCCTGACTTGGCTTGGAAATCCAAGAAAAAGTAACGGGGAACACCATACAGGAATCTTCACAAGAAAGCAAGCTCAACAATCAGCTATCTCATAGAAATATAAAACCATGCACAAAAAGACAGTACGGGCTCTCAGTCCTAGAACACATTGAGGCTATCATCTGTGAACCGCATAGACCCAACAACAAAATCAAAATCAACAAGTTAGAGAAATTGCAAAGTGTGTGGCATCTGGAAGTTCATTAACCTTTATGGATTAATCTAAGAACAAGTTTGTGTATGTGTGAGATATGCTCATGCATTATGGTCTACCAAACACTTAGGGTGACTTTTTTGTTTGGGTGTTAGCTCACCAAGTCAGTATGCCACAGACAAGCATACCACTCCCCAAGTCAAAATATCATGGCAGCAGGTAAACTAGTCGATATTCTGTCATCTTAATGCCAAGCACCAGGTAAGGAAGCATCTAGTATTGTGAATTATAAGGTCTTGCATGCATAATGACTTAACCAAGGTTTGTATCTATAACTTCCTACTCTTTAGGTGGACCTTAGAACTACCACTGAGTTACTGAGGCAAAGGTAAATAGGAAAGGGACTGAAGACGTAAACAAATATTAAATTGACCAAGAAACTGTAACCACCGTGCTAAAAAAACTAAAGTTATCATCATTACAGATTAATTAACTGAAAAAATTGAGAACGGCCTTCCTTCACAAAGTTGCAAAATGTTCCTGCACAAAGTTGCAAAATGTTCCTGCACAATGCAGTTGAGAGGTTGGTTTCAGCAATATCTTTTTTTTCTAGAAAGACTTACCTGGTATTAAGCTGAAGCATTTACAGACTTTCAAACTACAAACTTAGTATAAAAGCAAGAGAGGAAATAAATGAGAACATTCCACCATAAAAGTTAAACAACCCTTGTAAGAACCATAAAAGACTGGAACCAGATTGAAGGCTGGGTCAAATCCACCGAAGCTTTTAAAGACTGTCTCAGTATAGTATCTCTTCCTCATTGAATATGTGCCAGAACTTGTTACAGCAACTTGAAAATAAGGTGCTCTTACCATGGAAGAAAATATTCAACATATGATACTTGATACATTCACTTGAAACGACTGTCTTTGTTTTTGAATTATTATTAAATATACAATATGCCTAGTTTTTATAATACTTAGTATATTAAAAGGAGGATTTACCAATCAAGTTTCAAGGGAAATGTCATAAAATCGAAAATCTTCAAGTTCATATTACCCGCCTGATAGTGTAGACCGAATTGCGTCCCTTGAAAGAGATTTCCTAGGTTTGAAAATAAAATATTTCCAACTATAAATACGGGAAAACACAAACCATCTTTTGATGAAAAACTTTCACAAGTATGAGATCTAGATATGTTCTGAAGTGATAAATAGGTAACGATAAATTAGATGAAATATTATATATATTTAGCTTAAACAATCGTGCGAATTTGTCATGACTTTCCCCGTGATGCCCCGCCCAACCTTAGCTGTCACATCGTAACAACTTAACAAGTTGTCTGTTTTTGACACGGTTGTCTATAATTCATCACATGTAAACACCGAGATTATGACTCATCGCTTATGTAGAAATATTATGTCATTACATAAACACGATTTAAATGAGGTAAGTAGACCTAGTATGTAAGTTGTAACACTATTTAACAAAAATTCCAATCCATTTGGTATCAGGATCTTGAGAAATTATATAGCATCAAAACTATCACATAGTGCTATACTCAACCTTTGTATTTCATGGGCATTTAATATTTGTTGTTGTATTGAGAAGAAATTGGAACAAGTGTTTTTAAAATTCATGTAGGTATTGGTTATTATTTTTTGGTTATTTGTTCTTTTCAGATTACAAAACAACTGTAAAGTTTGTTCAACATGTCTGATTCAGAGCCAGAATCTGGGTCTATCTCTCCCTCATCCAGAAGATGTAAACGCTGGTACTAAATTTGACCCCAGTAAGTTTTTGGAAAGGTCACAGTCTGATGCAGACTTATAGACAATGACTCAGCAAATTATAAACGATCATTATCATATACATCTTCATCTATATCAACGGAACGTTAGAATCATATCAAAAGAACACAGAAGTAAAGTATCCGAAGTTCCAAGGTGTATTTTGATCTGTCAAACATTGATAAAGAAATGGAACCTCATGTAAAATCGAAGGTATAGAGGAAAGTCATTAGAGACATACCACAGGATAAAGAAGTATCGTTTAGTTTGCAAGTCTTCTTCAACTATTTACTCTGTATCTAACGAAAATTAACAGAATTTGAGGAGTCACAACAGCGAATTTGAAAGTCATAGTGAAGATGATGAATCTAGTTTTTATACAAAGTATCCTTTAATTTTACCACGGAATCAGTCATCTGATTCACAGCTCGCCTGGCAGCATCAGAGTAACTTGAAGTTGGGTTACCAGAAATATTCACAACAATTAGAGGAACACATCAAAGCATTAAAACTTCAAGTTCTGCT
>CM056607.1:23056027-23166636 GCA_029721355.1 Tegillarca granosa
CTCTCTCTCTCTGTTTTTCCTCAAACGCCATGTGCCATACATATGTAATAGTTTAGGTGCTAATATACTTACAGTGCTACATTGTCTAGATACGTTAATGCAAACACATTATTTTTCCCCCAAAAATATGTACTTAAAGTTTTTTTAAGAAAAAAACATTCAATAAATGTCATTTTAACAGTTTAATTCGTTGTATATGTATTACTAAAAAGGTTTAGCCAAATATTGATAGAGATTTCCTAATGGTTGACTTGAGAATATCTCTAATATGTGGAAAAAGGTCTGTTCGTAGCATGTTCTACTAATCCCATTATATCTTAAATCTTTCATTTCAATATTTCTAAAAAGTTTGAAGCCAAGAACTCTTCTTCTTTATCATCAATATTATTGAGAAAAGAATATAGATAAAGTATGAATAAAACACTTTATTATTAGCATTATTTAGTTTTCCTTTGTTTCGGTTAAAATAAATTGGATGAATATTGTTTAACGCCCATTTATTTACTTATATTGAGGCAGTCGGTTTTTGGATGGTGGAAGAAGCCAGAGTATCCGGAGCAAACACTAACCTTCGGGGAGTAAAGTGGCCAACTTTCTCACACTAGGATCTCAAACCTAGGCGGTGAGAGGCATTGTAACGGCTCGATTAAGACCACTCGGCCACCAATGCAAGGCACTCTTCTTTGTTTCAAGTAATATTTATTGATTTATAGTGAAAACTCTTTGTTGTACAGACTTAATTATTCAGACGGTCTTTGCAAATATCAGGTTCAGGTGTCACCAGAATGCACCAATTAACGCTTTTTCAGCTGTTTCTGGGGGTACATTCCCGCATACCCTCTAGACTTGAAGCGCTTTTGGTGCTATAATTTGTTCCTATCTACGCCCTTGATTATTTCAAATAGAAATTGTGCTAGTAAGTTATCATAATATGTACCATTACTGGGCAACTTCTTTGGTCCCCGTACAAAGTCTGAACTGTTACAACACACAGTCCTGTGTTGCCCTGTGATGTTTGGCTGTTTCTTGTCATTTACTTGTATATCCTTAAGTGTTTGTGTGCGTTAGATCGATAAATTATCTGCTTAATCACTACACCATGGTTGACTTAACAATACACATGTTTTTGGTTTGTTAATCACGGATGACGAGCGATATTTTTGTTTCTTTAGAATTATTACACCTCAAATATATCCTGTTACGAATGTGATAACACTAAAAAATAAGAATTATTGCCTAATTCTCCTTTTATCGACTCGCAAGATCTAACGGTGTAATGTATATAAATATATATCTATGGTGTATGGTGGCTTATTTCTGACATCGACAAAATTTTAGTCGACATAAAATTATCTCAACATGTAGACTTAATATCTTGACAAGTCAAGATAATATCATGAAAAGATATGTCAAGATATGACTCGTCAAGATATAAGTCGACATGTCGAGATAATTTTATGTCGACAAAAATTATGTCGATGTCTGAAATAAGCCACCATATATATCAGTGTGTTGGATATGTATGAAATATATACCAATCAGCTAATTTTACATGGTAATCACATTTTTTTAACATCAATCAACTAACATTTTTTTTGGTATATATATAAAAAAGATCTTTTGTTATACATGTACTTGTATATATAACGCCACTATAGCATTACAGATTACAGTACACCAATACACTGGACTTCTGCAAGATGGCAAACACATTTGTTATAATAGCAGTTTTATCTTGACCAGTGCGGTCACCATGGTTACCTGTAATCAATCAAATTGCGACCAGCTAAATCCAACACCGAATAAATTTATACCATTGAGCAAGGTACGTAAAAATATGGTTTAATTTTTACAAGGGTGTTAACAAAAACTTACACTAATGTATAATTGTTTTATTTTTAATTTTAAATTTTATTTTAATTTAATCATAATCTCAAGATTTTCAGGTAGGAATCACTTTTTAAACCCACAAACCAAATTAGTTTCCATGTAAATTTTTTCCCCACAGAAGTATCCATACATGCTCGATTCAGTTATTTTAAGCTTCCTCGGTGAAAATTGACATTTTCCTAGATGATAAATATGGCAGATTTTTTTAATTTTTAAAGATTTTTCGTTGAACTTTTAAAAAAAAATTATTACTATTTATTTTATTTTATTTTATTTATTTATTTATATTTATTTATTTATTTATTATGTCTTCAGTGATGTATGACCTGTTAGGTGTTCGAACACACGACCTCCCGCTCTCGAGTGCAAATCATGAGAGGGTTTATATAAACAAGAATAACCTGATATAAAACATATTTAACGCACGTAATACTAAATATTATTATTATTATTATTATTATTATTATTATTATTGATTTAAAACTCCATCAAAACGCGCCATTGAAAAAGTAAAAATACGCATTATAGTACCAATCAATAAACAAACAAAAAGATTTCTTTTTCATTCGTTTGAATTAATAAAAAAAAAATCAAAACAAAACAAAAAAATTAATTAATTACACAAAAAAAACCTTTTAAAAACCTTTTTTGCATATCAAGGATATAATTAATTCATGTAAATAATATTCTAGATATTCTAAAAAAAACTCTAATTTTGGGCAATTATTTGTCGTTTTAAGTCGAATCGTATCATAATGATTTTACCTCATATTTTTCATTTCAAACTAAAACAATGATTAAGCAACTTTTAACTAATTGATAAAACAACAGCGTCTGCATTTCATTGCATTTTTTTAATTGGTTACTTTAATCTTATAGTCAGTACGATATTCTTTCTGTATAGAAAAAAATCATCAATTTGATAAATTGTTTTATGGTGCTATTTAAGTCGAATCGTATATCAATAATTTGACCTGATATTTCTCTATTTAAGAATATAACAATCATTAATTGTAAATGAACCACGAAGCTGATTAATAAGTCCATTAAAAATGATGGGACTTAATTAGTAACAGTCAGAACGAGGTTTATTGCTTTAAGATTAGTTCAAAGTTTAAAGTTCAAAATATTTTATTAATGTCATATATAAAAGCTGCTATCTACATATAAAACTAATACATAATTCATAAAGATAGCTTTTACATCCAGTCTAAAAGACTTACAGATAAGACACATCAAACATTAATTGTACTATCATAAAAACATTCAAAATAAAAAGTGGTGAATTAGTAACTATTCTCTGTTGTGTTTTGTTAGTTTCAATAAACATATTTGAACTTAAGTCAACACGGGCTTTCACTAGTGTCAGAGTCAATAAGAAGCCGAGTCAGACATGTCGTCTGAAGTTAAATTATTATACTTTCAGATTCAAGGAAGATGGTTCTCTGTCAGAGTACGTCCTCCACAAAATGTCCCCGGATTACCACCAGGCCAGGTTCCTACTGCTTTCACCTTTGATATATCCTCAAACGGAAAGATCATCGTTAGTGCAAGGTTAATACATCATCCACATATATATTGTATGAATCCAAATCCAGCTAAGGAATGCTTCGCATGAGGGAACAAAGCTTAGTTTTTATTAAGTTTCCAAAAATTAAGACGGCTGAAAATTTTGCTAAACATGGTATATTTTCTGTCAGCACACTGTACTTACTACTGAGTTAAGGATACCCTCGGAGAATTCTACTTCACCAGCATCAATACCCACTCAGCGGTAGTAAATATTTAACAAAAATACCTGTAAATTTTCGATGTGCCATTGGTGAACATTTCGGATAGTCATTTCTCACTAGGGGCAAAAAATGTGATAGATGCAAAAAACAGAAGCCATGCATACAGTTGAATATTACTGATTTTTTTCTATATCATTTATAATTTTATTAGAATATTTTTGTTATCAGGTTAAACATCCTAAAATAGATTTAGTTACCCATAAGTATTGTTTTCACAAGAGGCACCAAACATAGGAACATATAGTTTGACACAATAGTTCTAGTTTCTGTTTAAACTTGGATTTAACTAGTTTATAAAATGCTTTTGTAACATAAGTTTATGTTGTATTTATTTCAGACGTGCGTCAGATAAATCCTGTTTCTATGTACCTGCTAGATTTAGGCCTATAAGAACAAGACCTTTAACCTATGAATGGTTCAACAGTAAGCTCTCTCTCTCTCTCTCTCTCTCTCTCTCTCTCTCTCTCTCTCTCTCTCTCTCATCGAAAAAATGACCAATAAATTTATTGTTCAATATTTAAAACTTTGTGCAAATGGTTTAGGCTCCAAAAATTGTGCATTTTTGCATTTTGGTGGCAAAATTAACAGTTACTAGCACTCTTTAAAAACTATACGACTCTAATGTACGACACTTAGACATTCGGATAAAAAAAATAAATCACAGCCTGGCTAACTAACTTGGAATTACTTTTAAGTAACATGTACCAACTCAACATTTTAGCATTCTACAGAATCACTTTCCGCTAACACGGGAACACATAAACCAAAGTCCCGCTTTATGGTAACCATACGCGATACAATTCTATTATTATTATTATTATGAGGTATTTGGTGTTATGTGTTTTGTTCTAGCATTTTTTGAGGAGAACACCAGAAGAAATACTCGGTTTTTAGACACCGATTACAGGAACTACCTTGTTGCTTGGACGTGTATCCGCTTTGAAGTAGACGGTCGTTTTAGGGCATGGTTTGTGGACTTGTTTTCACGACAACCAAGAGATTTTACAGGACCTGTTGTTGACATTGTTAGAGGTCTGTCAAACAGGCGGTTTGTGGACTGGACTATGACAAAGACTTTTTCGTCGATCGTTTTGAAGGAGGAGGTATGTATGTAATTGAGTTCGGATTTCCAAGAACTTCCCAAACACCAGGCGATTTTCACTAATAATCGATTCAATTCCTAAAAACACGAGGGTCATTCAAACAATTGCCGTGGCCTTGCGAAAAACAAAATTTAGCTTGTATTTCATTCAATTAACATTTTGAGTATTTGTCGTTCAGACTTATATATAAAGTTTACGAGTCTTTTTGTTGTTTTGCTAAAAAGAGGATGCATTTGGCATCAGCCTTCAGAATAAAACGCTAAAAATCTTTCCTCGATAAAAATGGCAACCAAAGTTTGAAAGCGTATTTACGGCTTTTTCTGGAAGTTTGTATATCAGAGAATTCAAGTTATCTCGCTTTGTGTTACATTTTGATTAGCGATTATGGTTTATAAATTACAATGTTTTATGATTTGTGTTGAACACAATACAAAAACTGAGATGTTCATAAAACCTTTCTGAGTTCCTCTCTTTATTTTACAGCTTGTAGAAGGATACCATTCAGTAAGAAATTTGGCCGACCAAGATATTAGACAGTAACAATAATAAAAAGGTTAACAAATCTATTGTCGGTGTTAATTTTCTTTGTATATTTGTATGACGATTTTTGTCGAGGGAAGGTTATGATTATGCGACGTTCCATTCAGCAAAAGACATTTTATTTGCGTGAAAAATCCCTAATTTATTTAAATCCAATCCTGCATTTAAGGTGTAGGTTTTCACTAAAACGCAACCTGCATTTGTACCAATTTTCGGTGGTAACCTAATATGTAGTGTTCCCTAGTCTTACATGACTTTTATCTACCTATGAAATTAAAATAAAGAAAAAGTTCTGAACATGAGCTTTGCAGAAAGTGCTTCAAAAGTTTGGATAAAAACATTTACCTCTGCTGTTTGACTGGAGAAATTTATCTAGTCGCTCATAATAAAGACGTCAATATGACACAAAGTACTCTTTTTCACAAAAGATCATATGCCCAAGCATCATTTCACATGTCAGTTTAATTGGTATTATAAAAATTGGTTTGAATGAATGCTATAAATAACAAAACCCTTTAATAAACTGCAGACATAAAAACGCTTGAAGAGAGTTAATAAATTTGGTGCAACTGAGACTTTTTTTTTTTTTTTTTTTTTTTTTTTTTTTTATATTATTATTATTGGTGCAGATGAGGTTCGTGCCTTATCGTCATGGATATAAATAAACACAGTCTCTGACATGTTCGGTAGGGCGTTCCTTGCATACGGCGAAAGTATTTAAGTGGCTCTGTGATTTGCGATGTTGACATTGTTATATTGAAATACTAGTAAATATGTTTCTGGTTTTTCCAGACTCGGATAATGACATGCAGAAAACTCGTTTACGTAAAATCCTTTCAAAGACCTTGAAAATACCCCGCAAATGGGTTTCTTTATTTAATGTTTTCCGTGTTACACATATTATAGAACAAAACACAGGAAGTTGTGATCTATTGAAGAAAGTAAGAAACATGCCTGAATCCCAACATAACGACTCGAAGTGCTTCCTCCCCCGGTGGAAGGCTGGTTGCCGAGTTTGATTCCTTGTCGGTTTAGCACTACATAACCTAAACCGTGGAGTGCGCGATTCGGAAGTTGAAGATTGTTAAAATTCCCTACAGGAGAAAAAAAACAACCATCCGTATGCAAGCTGAATAGAAGCATAAGAAATAAATAAATGAATAAAAATTAATTAATTAATTAAATAACCTAATTTGTTTTTGGATTTTTACTTTTAATTCTTTTAATTAATGCAGTCAGTGTATAATAATTATTCTAGTTGATACGTCAAATTATAAGTGAAATAATTTGAATACACACGCTTCCCGGAAAATAGATATTATCTGGAAAATGTCTTATTTAAATAAAACACTTTGTTGAGGAGATCAAAGTTCAAAAAGTGTACTTGATGATATAATTTCCGGGATGTTGTGTTTCTGGTTATATTAATATCCTCTCAGTTTAAAATAGGACTCTCTGTTAACTCTTACTTTTGGGATTAGAAGCATTTTCATAGGATTTAAACCGTTAGTGTTTGCGGAACAATTCGTGATGTTATTCCAGAAAGGTCACATGTAATTGGTATGTACCATTTCTTGAATGGAATGTATAGTGTGTGTGTGTGTGTGTGTGTGTGTGTGTGTGTGTGTGTGTGTGTGAGAGAGAGAGAGAGAGAGAGCGAGCTATCATTTCAAACTAAGACCTCGAAAAAATTTTAACAAATACCCATGATTAAATAAAAAGTTATGTAATTAACCATCATGTCGATATCATTTTATTGTGTAGGGAGCGATATAGTCAGTTAAGTTAAGGCGTGGTAGTTTCGACCTTGTTCGACCACAAGAAAAAATTAGAGTTTTTTCTCTTACAGGTTGCCTCGGTAAAGTTGAATAGACTGAGTGATCCGTGATGTCACAAGTTATCTGCAACATTGCGGGCGAGTGTACTAACACTTTAAAAGTCGCGAGAAGTGGGAACAATTTAGGTCAGAAACACTTGCACACCCACGCACAACATGAACTAATGTCAAGATTAATCCTCAAAATTCTCAAATAGCTGAAAATTGCCGATTTGACGTAAAACAACATTCATCTAACCAACAACCAATTTTATGTTGGTTAGCATTAATAAAGTCACAATTTACTTTTTAATGAAACAGACTTTACCCTCACAGCTGTTATTTTTCTTCGTACAACAGATACAAATTCCAGCTTAGCCTTTAAAGCTGCATTAGGTTTTTCTTGAAAAAAAATTTAAACGGTGCTGATCTACTTAATGGTGTTCTCAACTTTACATTTGGTTCAACGATAAAATACACAAACAACAATAATTTCCCAGCGAGGATCTAATTTTAGAACATGTTACGTCATTAAAAAAGGGGTCATTTAAACACTACTTACAAAACGGTGCAATACGATGAATTAAACACAGAATTTCATTGAATTTGTCATTTGTGACTTTGTAAGGGATAAATAACACCATTGCGAATACATTTTGATATTAATGAATAATGACGGACAATTAATGCAATTTGGTTGGTTTCCCCTAAATTCAGTCGAGTCTCTTTACATAGTCTGACCCTAATCCGTACATCCGTGCACATGTTCCAGGCTTATAACAGTTGACCAACCCATTAGAGAGATTCCGTTTATTTACAGCTAATAGGAATGAAATTTTAGCAAATGAATCTCACGGATAGTGAATAGAGGTTATCTATTTTTAAAAATATATATATTTTTAGACAATAAAAAAAAATCCAGAAAATTTAAAAACTTAATGCAGGTTTAAAGTTAATAAAGTGTCTTATAAGTATAAAATTTTAAAATGTCAACAACGTAGATATGAACAGTAGCGAATTAAGGTGAAAATACATGTATCATTCACTGCTTTTTCGATGGATTTTATCTGGGGTGCAAAGAAAATCAATCGTGCCCAAATATAATAATAATAATAACTTTATTGGTTTCTATATCCAAATAAGGATTGAACCATACAAAAAATACAACAACAATAACCATGTTAAGATTTTTGTTTTCTCGCATCAATTTTTACGAGAACAAAATGCTAGATCGTGAACGGTCCATATTTTACGGTAGAGCGAAAGGTTCGCGAACTAACATACTTTCTTACACTTTTGTCTACTCAAGTAGACTATTAACCCAGGAAATGAGAGGCCAGAGGCGGATCAATAATTTTCTTAAAGGAGGGGGATTGATAATTTTATCATGAGACATTTCCAACGGCGAAGGCTTAACCCTCTAGAGACAATGGGGTCTTGGACCAGCTAAAGAATCCCGAAGGGATCAGCACATATCCCTGTTGGGATTCCAGACCGAGTTTTTAATATTTCTAGTGACCCCACTCTCTCTCTCTCTCTCCTGAATTTTCCAAAGGGGGTTGCAACCCTTCCCTTGAAACCGCCAATGGAGGCGCTATGAGTTTAACCAACGGACCACCAAGTTATCAGTGAACTGACTGAAGTAATATCTTTGGGAATTCTTGATAATAAAATTAAACGCATTGCTTTTAAATATTTTAAATGACTAAACTTAGAATTCTTTTCACTAGTTCATTTTTCACCGGGACTTGTTTTACCGGTTTCTCGAAAATTATAACATGTTTATGTTTTATTATTTTCAGGTAAAGTCGGAGTCTTAAAATGACCATACAATTATGAAAGTAAAACTGTACTTTGTTATGATAAAGAAATACTAGTATGGCACTTCAATATCTGAGAAAGCAGATATCCGAGATATCCAAAGAAATAGATCCAGTCGAAATATCAACAAAGTTGAAAAAGCGGCTCCTCATAACTGACTTTCAACACGAGTCCATACTTTGCTTATTCAACGCTGAATTTTCTCGAGATTTTATATGGTCTGAATTGTTTAGAATATTGGAAAAAAATCGTCTTCAGTGTAAAACAACCGATATTTTTCAAATCCTCGAGGAATGTGGTTATTCTTCAATAGCGTTGAAATTACGTCTGCAACATCGACAGGAATTGGCTGCTTCTCAAATATCGTCTGCCGTACAGAAGTTAGACTCACAGTCCTCCATAAGTCGTCAAAACGCCCAGAAGCTGTATATAAACTTAAAAAGTTTCTCA
Source organism: Tegillarca granosa (assembly GCA_029721355.1). Lineage (NCBI taxonomy): Eukaryota > Metazoa > Mollusca > Bivalvia > Arcoida > Arcidae > Tegillarca > Tegillarca granosa. The sequence goes on from CM056607.1 coordinate 23,065,441, forward strand.
AACAGTGATGTTTTCCGCGAACCTCGAACATTTTTGAGATCGTTAGCATTTAGAACAAAAACTAAGTTTGAAGCCGAGAATTGTGTGGACAAAAAGCGCAATCTAGCGGATAGATATGCAGCTTTAATTTGCGCAGAAATTGATGCTCACGCAATGCTTTTTCACGAAAAATTCCCGACACATGGGCTACTTAATGAACTCAAGCAAATTGTACCTCAGACTACCAATCCTTTTATAACAAATGTATCATTCAACGCACAAATGGGCATTACGTACGCCATTATGGGTGAAATTGACAAAGCGGATGAACACTTAAAACAAGCGCGCGCATCTTCTCACAACATCGAGCAATGTGTTGAAATGGATCACATGTTTTATATTTTAGTGTTCAGCCTGATATGCGAATATGAGAAACACCCGACTTCAGATCTGAGAGATAAAATCATGGAAATGGCAGACATTGGTCTCCAATGTTCAGATAACGATGAAGAAGATATAAAAATATTTTGGAGACGCACTTTCTTCTTAAGAATGATTCACTGTTTATTGGGTATAAGTTGTAAAGGAGCTCCAATATTAGGATCTAAAATCACTTCCAGATGTATAGAGAAAGCCAAAAATCTATTGGCTGAAGTTGATAAATACTGGAATACTTTAGAAAGCCGTAGAAAAGTGTGGTATTACGTTGCTCGTGCTAGAGTGCAGGAAATTGAGAAAAACTATGATTCAGCACGAGCTTATCTCCAAAACGCGATACAGATAGCAACGGACGGTAACTTCGGCGAGTTGCCTTACATAACAACGTATTTAAATGACCTACAATTACAATGTACCAAGTGGTTTTAGAGCATACGTCATAAGCGAGGGACCAAGCGGAAGTGTTGCGGATAGAGGAAACACGTGAAGTCGATGTTTTTATAACAACGTACGCGTGGTACCCAATATAACACCTGTGCAGAATTCTTTTCTAATGTGTATTATAATAAGCACTGTACAATTGGTTATTTAACAACGTCTGCTTTCTGACATCAAATGACGGTGACATTTCCATGTCCGAGTACAAATTACATTGAAAAGATCAAGTATTAAAGCTGCATTAAGTTTTCCAAAGAAAAAATTAAAATGGTGTTAATCTAATTAATGATGCTCCTTATGAACAATGTTACATTTGGTTCAACGATAAAAGCTCGAATAAATACAGAAACAACAATAATTTTCCAGCGAGATGTAGCATGTGGGATCTAATATTAGAACATGGTTACGTCATCAAAACCCGGGTCATTTAAACACAACTTTCAAAACGGTGAAATACGATAAATTAAACACAGAACTTCGTTGAATTTGTCATTTGTGACTTAGCAGTGGATACATAACACCATTTCAAATACATCTGGATATTATTCAAGGGCAATTAATGCAATTTGTCATAATAACCTTGGCACTGAGAGGCACTCTGATACTTAAAGCTGCATTAAGTTTTCCAAAGAAAAAATTAAAACGGTGCTAATCTAATTAATGATGTTCCTAATGAACAATGTTACATCGGTTCAACGATAAAAGCTCGAAAAAATACAGAAATTACAGTAATTACCCAGCGAGATGCAGCATTTGGGATCTAATATTAGAACAAGGTTATGTCATCAAAACCCGGATCATTTAAACACAACTTTAAAAACGGTCAAATATGATAAATTAAACAAGAACTTCATTGAATTTGTCATTTGTGACTTAGTAAGGGATACATAACACCATTTCAAATACATCTGGATATTAATTAAAGACAATTAATGCAATTTGTCATGTTTCACCTTCGATCCATGAATTTTTCCGTACATCCGTGCGCATGCCCCAAGCACATAATTATCATGGTTTAACATTGACCAACCGGTCAGAGGATTCCGCTTATTTATAACTAAAAGAAATTGAATTTTAGAAAATGAATTTCACGGATCGTGGTTAGCAAATATCTATTTTATAAAAAATATATTTTTAGAAAATAAAAAAAAATTCAGAAAATTGAAAAACTTAATGCAGCTTTAAGCCAATTAAGCAAGTCTTTGCTATGTTCGCCTTGAATATATCTTGGATTGAGCAAATCATTGAAAACTTTTTCTTGTTCCTGAGTTGTAGAGACGTAGAGCATCTTATCTAAGGAACTACAAATCCAATCACTGAAATCTTTGTTATGTTATATGTCAATAAATCTCATTATAAGGTTCGATTGAGCTAGCCAGTGAAACCTTGATATTGTAGTGGTAAAGCCTCCACATTTGGAGCAGGAGATCATGGGTTTGAATCCTGTATTAAACATTAAAAATACTGCTTCTACACTATGAGTGGAGTGGAGTGGAGTGGAGTATTGGTGTTAACGCCCGAGTCAAGAATCTTTCACTTATTTCCAGGCGGTCAGTTCTGGGATAGTGGAGGAAACCGGAGTACCCGGAAAAAACCACCAACCTTCGGCAAGCGAACTGACAAACTTTCTCACACTTGGATCTGTCCCGAATGGGATTTAAACCCAGGCGGTGAGAGGCACTGTGATCTATAAGTGCGGGCTTTAGACCACTCAGCCTCCAAGGCCCTTTCTACACTATGAGCTCTTCATTTAGAAGACAGAATATTAACTGGTTCACCTGGTGTCAGGAGTGGTATGCTTATCCGCATAAAACTGATTTGTGAGCTAGCATATTGAAGCTGCCTCAAGTCTAGTTCTTAGATTAATCCTGTGAGATTAATAATCTTGCTCTTTTTGTGAATAGCTGAAAGATTAATGATGCTATGTTAAACAACAATGCAGCAACAACATTGATTATTTGTACCTTGAAGATGCCTTATCATAAGTTCTTATTGAGCCACGCTTTGTTTCTAGTGTTCTTTCTCATAATCTACAGTATTGATTTAAAAATTGCTAATTTAACTGCTTTTTCTTCTAAACTTGATAATGACACGAAAAAGTAATGTTGTTATTCGAGTGTAACATTTATGAGTAATGGTATTATTTCAATTGCTAAAGGTACATGCAGCATTTAGATCCCTATAAAAGTTAAGGAATTTAAGAAACTTAACATGCTAAATAATATTTTTATTGGCAAATTGTGGTGCTTTGAAAATTCATTATATTTTTTTATATTCGTATTTTGCTGTATGCAATAGATGTCAAAACAGTCATTCATTAATTCATGATGGTTTATACAACTTGTCTAGTAAAAATTAAATCCAGGAAAAATAATTACGTTTTAAGCTTATCCCTTTATTATCATCATTAATAATATCATTATTATTATTATTTTTATTATTATCTGTTAATTATTATAATTATTTTTTATTATTTGTTTATTATTATTATTTTATTTTTTCCCCTTTAATTCTATCTTTTCAGTTAGTTAAAGGTGAAATTAATATAAATCACTGTGACTTTGAATGAGTGTAAAGGTTAATAAGCTTTGCTGAACTGGTAATTTATCAAGTTCATGACAAAATGTTCACATGTTTAACAACTTTAAGTCACTGTGACCTCAAATATGGATCAAGGTCAGCAGGTTACACTAACTTGATAGAGCTTCACACACTGAATTTGATATTTTAAAATTTCAAGAATGATGGTCAAGGTCAGCCATTGTTGCCATTGTGAAAGCTTTATTTTCTTATGCTATATATTTAAAAAGACATTAAATCTTTTGATTCAAGGCAAGAAGTTTAATATTTAACTTTTTATTTTCCCCTTGTTAAAAATCTATTAGTTTTAAACAAACATTGGAAATAATAATAAAGTGTTATCCAGTGGTATTTGTATTGTTGGGCAAGTGATGTTGTGGTGAGGTGTGGGGTGGTGTGGTGAGGTCTTGTGTGGCGCAGTGAGGTGTGGTGAGGTCAAGTGTGGTGCAGTGAGGTGTGGTGTGGTGAGGTATTGTGTGGTGAAGTGAGGTCAAGTGTGGTGTAGTGAGGTGTGGTATAGTTTTACGCCTAAGGCAAAGGCCTTTCGTGTACATGAAGAAGATTAATTCTGTGATGATTGAGAGAAATCAGAAAGCCTAGAAAACAAGAGGGCCATGAAGGCCCTGGACGCTTACCTGAAAATAATGTACACTCAGTTTGATTTTGGCAAACTGGAGCCTCTATTTATAAAAGAGATTTTTGCTTTATTTCGAACTAGTGACCTAACATGACCCATATATAAGCTTGAGCTAGCTTTTGTAAGAAGGATCAATCTCGGCAAGTTTGATGAAGATTGGACTAAAATTTGGGCCTCAGATGTGTTAACAGCGTTTTTATATAATTTGACCTCACGATCTATTGACACAACAGATCCAGAAAAAAAAACTTCAGCTAGCTTTTGTCAAGAGGATCGTTCTGACTAGGTTTGATGAAGATTGGACAAAAATTGAGCCATCAGATGCGTTAACAAGGTTTTTATATAATTTGACCCAGTGACCTACTTTTTGTCCCAACATGGCCATATACGAACTTGGGCTAGCTCTTGTCAAGAGGATCATTCTGACTAAGTAAGATGAAGATTGCACTCAAATTGGGGCCTAAGATTTGTAACAAGTTTTTTCTGGAATTTGACCTAGTGACCTACTTATTGACCCAACATGGCCTATATACGAACGTGAATTAGCTTTTGTCAAGAGGATCATTCTGACTAAGTTAGATAAAGATTGCACTCAAATTGGGGCCTCAGGAGTGTTAACAAGGTTTTTCCATTATTTGACCTAGTGACCTACTTAATGACCCAACATGAGCCATATTCGAACTTGACTTTGTTTGGTCAAGAGGATCCCTGTGGCCAAGTTTGATGTAACCCAACATGGCCCATATACGAACTTAAGCTAGCTTTGGTCAAGAGGATCAATCTGACAATGTTTGATGAAGATTGCACTTAAATTGGGGCCTCAGGAGTGTTAACAAGGTTTTTCTATTATTTGACCTAGTGACCTACTTAATGACCCAACATGAGCCATATTCGAACTTGACTTAGCTTTGGTCAAGGTTTTCATTCTAAGCAAGTTTGAAGAAGATTAATCAAAAACTGTGCCTTCTAGAGTGTTAACAAGGTTTTTCTTTGATTTGACCTAGTGACCTATTTATTGGCCCAACATGACCCATGTTCGAACTTGACTTGGCTTTGGTCAAGAGGATCCCTGTGGCCAAGTTTGATGTAAATTGGATTAAAACTGTGGCCCCTAGAGTGTTAACAAGCAAAATTGATGCATGACGCACATCACACGACGGACGACAGACGATGGACGATGGGCGTAGACTGATCACAATAGCTCACTTGAGCACTATGTGCTCAGGTGAGCTGAAAATATATCTCTGGCCAGCCCGGGCACTCGTCCCTGATATAAGAAAGCACCTGACTGCCAGGCTCAAAGGGTCTTTTAAGTTAACAGCAAAATCTTAAAATAAAACACACAAAAATAAATTCATAAATTCATCATATTTATAACAAATATGAAAAACAAATGTTCATTAAAACACAATATCACAATCTGAAACATATTAATTACAATTACAATTTCAAATCACACACACAAGCACACACACACACAGATGTATATACTAGTGTGTGTGTATATATAAATATAAATATATATATATATATATATATATATATATATATATATATATATATATATATATATATATATATATATATATATATATATATAGTACACAGTTAGTTTTTGTTGTGTACAGAAAAATATATCAATAAATAAAAATTTCACATGACCAGTTCTTAAAAAACAATTTGTATTGTCACTAGCGCTTTCATGTCTTACGACAATCTTCAGGTGACTATGAATTCTTTTGAATGACAACGAGTTTTACTACGTAAAATTATTATGACGTCATCGATACAAAGGGGAGATAATAAACGTCACTGGTAAAATCGGAGGTAGTTAACTGCAGTGAGAACTGGTCATGTGAAATTTTTTTTTATTGATATATATATATATATATATATATATATATATATATATATATATATATAATCATTATTCATTGGGTTAAAATTTTTGTGCTTTTGATATTCAAATATTATCTACTGGGAGAAAATTTAATGGATATAGTTTTATAATTTCCACTAGGTGCATTGGCAATTAATATTTCATTGACATTTAATCTAATGATTTTTCATTTACCCACCAACATCTGTGATTTTACCACATGTATATATACACATGTATATCACTATGACATCAAGTGCTGTAAGCTAGATAATGGTATGGAGTAGTCCGTATTATATCGCTCTGTGTTTCTAGTTTATTTAGACAATATAAGATACAATTTTTATTGACTTTGGAATACTGGCAAGTTTTGTGTAGTTCATCCATAACATGGTAGTAATGGCAACCTTTCTCATAATCTGTGAAAAATATCCAAAAAAAAAAGTTCATGAGTAGTTAGTTCAGGTTTTCAAATTTAATTAAGATAAATTGTAAACACAAGACATAATGAGTCAGAAGTGAAACATGTTATTGATCTCAACTATATATATATATATATATCATAAATTTGTTAGGGGCCTCGGTGGCCGAGTGGTCTAAAGCACACGCTTATGGATCACAGTGCCTCTCACCACCTGAGTTTGAATCCCAGTCGGGACAGATCCCAGTGTGAGAAAGTTTGTCGGTTCACTTGCCAAGGGTCTGTGGTTTTCTCCGGGCACTCCTGTTTCCTCCACCATTCCAGAACTGACTGCCTCGAAATAAGTGAAAGATTTTTGACTGGGGCGTAAAACTCCATTACTCCACTCCACTCCACTCATAAATTTGTTTTTGCAATAAATGCGTTGATTTTACTCAGGGCTAAATTTTGCAATACAAACCGGAGACTCCGGTCGATATTATGTTTGCTTACTTCACACGATAATCTTTGATAACATTATATTACACTAACAAAAAGTACATTTTAAACCAAATACATGTAGTTTAATCAGTGAATTAACGCAAATACAAAGTTACAGTCAAAAATGAAAACTATAATAAGTACACAATCATTGTCTCAAAGGAATTTATTTATTCCAAAAAAAAAAATGCTGGTATCTATTTTAAGATGGTATTAATTCAGTATAATATAACAAATTAGAGCTATATTTCAGTTTATGGACCAGGCAGGATCCCTGAAAATATGATACAGACCTCATCTCATTATATATATATATATATATATATATATATATATATATATATATATATATATATATATATATATATATATATTTGTATATATATATATATACATTTGTATATATATATATGTTGCAAATTAGTTTCTGTCTGAATGACTGAAACTGTCAATTTTACCACTTCAATATGGTATACAACTATACAACTTTTTTTGTCAAGAACACTGCTGCTGAGAAGATGCAAATTTACAGAGCAAATCATTACAATAAATCTACAAGGATGGCTAGTCTCTAAGTGTCTAATCATATTATTTAATCCCACTCTGGTGACTGACCAGTTTGCTTATTGGTAGAGCATTTGACTTGTTAGTGGGAGGTTAAGGGTTATGTACAACACTGACCAGTTCTAAATTTTAAATACTGCGTCCATGATGGGGTCATCATACTGATTTGGTGAGCTAAAACTTTAACAAAAGTGACACTGAGTATTATAAGCTAATACATGTACTAGGACCATAAAACAAATCATGCATTTCTTGAATACATGAACTTGTTCTTAGACTAATCCTTCGAGATGTATAAACTTGCTGTCTTCAAGGACTGCTAAAAAAATTGCTAATGCAACATCAAACAACATTACAACCAACCAACCCATTCCGAGAAATCCAGGTTTGGGGAAATTGGCCAGTTAGATTTTCAAACCCAGAAGGTTAGTGATTTTCTTAGAAAAAGTCAGATTTTCAAAGCCAGAAGGTTAGTGATTTTCTTCGAAAAAGTCAGATTTTCAAAGCCAGAAGGTTAGTGATTTTCTTAGAAAAAAGACAGATTTTCAAAGCCAGAAGGTTAGTGATTTTCTTCGAAAAAGTCAGATTTTCAAAGCCAGAAGGTTAGTGATTTTCTTAGAAAAGTCAGATTTTCAAAGCCAGAAGGTTAGTGATTTTCTTAGAAAAAGCCAGGATTTTTCCACAATTCAAAAACTACCTACTCTTTATGAATGAAATAATCAAGACAGACCAGAACCATGTGGAAGAAAAGGCTTATACACCTTGCTTCCTCAAATAAGCTAACTATATATGCTATTTGGAGGTATACATACATTTTGGTTTACTGCTTGAGTCAATAAGAATTTTCTTAATAACATCTTCCAACATGGTATGTTTTGATAAAATCTGAAATATAAAGAGAAGAAATGAAACCTGAGCATATGAAGAAATCTTAATAGTGGTAGAGAGAGCTATCTAACCTTCATGTCAGAATTTTTGTCTGGACTGACGGGCAAAAACGTTGTGGCCAGTGAAATACTGCTATCTTACACTGACATAAAAGGTAGAGTCATTATTCTTGTTTCCATAACATTTTTGAGTGAAATTAATCCCACATCAATAATGACCGATATAAAAGCTATCTCTAAATTGAAAATTCTTTATTCAAGAAATGACATTACGCTGATGATATTTCAAGAGGTAAATAAATAAATAAATAAATAAATAAATGTTTATTCAGTTTTACCTGGCCTTTGCCCATATAACAAATTGTCAATATATATTCGTCAGTATTTTGCAACAATATAAAGATGGTTTTTGCTTAAAATATATTTGACACCATTTCAAGAGGTAATGCAATATAGAAAGGCACATGCCGAATTCAATGACTTTTCAATTTGACATTGCCACACTTTTTAGTACAGTGATAAAAGAAGCAAATACAAGAAAACATTGCCACACTTTCTTGTACAGTGATAAAAGATGCAAATACAACAAATTGCATATTCAAAACAACAAATCAGAGATGAGAAAAACTACTTTTATATTTCTTACCTCATAAACATCATCACTACCACCTGATTTCTTACAAACCAACCCGTCTTCCTCTAGTGAATGAAGTGCCTGTTTAATTATCCCCACATTATCTGTAGTGACATTCTCTCTATTTTCTATATCTACCTAAAACAAAAAAACAGCAATGTAAAATTGAATGCTGTAACCAGAAAACATCATTTAAAAATAATATACAGTAAAACTTGCTATAGCCACCATCTCTGTACAATGACCACCTGTCTATTAAGAACAGTGTTGAAATATCCCTTGCTCCATATTTTAATCTCTCTGTATACAGTTCATATTCCTTAGGTTCTGAAGGTGGCTTCTTTATAAAGGTTTTATGTATAAACAATTTTCTGTTTTGTTTTTCCTTAATTATATGGCATGAGGAAATGTTAGATGTAGTGTTATATAAGATAATGTGTTGTAAATGACCAACTTATCTTGAAGAATTTTTTTTTCCTTTGCATTTTGACCATGTTAACACTGTTATTTTTCCTATGTGTAATGTTAGGTATGAAAAAAATGAAAAATTTGTTTTTAAAAATGTGTAAAAAGGATTGAAAAGTGGCATACAGGTATATGCAATGAAAAATGTGAAATGAAAAAAACCTAATTAGAATAATTCACAAAAAAAAAAAAATATAAATAAATAAATAAAATAAATAAAATAAATTAATAAATAAATAGAAAATAATGGTATAAATAAATAAAATACATGTAACTGTATGCAACTTTTCAACTTTTTTCAATCTTTTTACACATTTTTCTACAATGCAGGTGGTCAGTTTTCATGCTGATGCTTTTTGATCTGGTCATTTTTTCACATTTGCATGCAAACAAAATAGGTCATTTCTTACTGTGTCTTTTCAACCCCATCTATTTGTAGAGGTCACAAGATGCCTACTTCTTTACTGATATAAAGAAGCACTATGCATGCACTTGACATCAGATATCAGTTATAAGCCTAATTCAAAAGATTTTTATGTAGCTTACAGGTGGATGCCTCAGTGGCTCAATCGTAGAGCATCTGGCCAGAAATTTGAAAGTTCATCCCAGATTGGGTCATACATGTATATGACTTTTAAATTTGAGATACTGCTTCTTCACCTGGCACTTGGCATTTAGAGGACAGAATATTCAAACATTTGCCCAGAGCTAGAATAATGTGAGTGGCATGGGGAGAAATATGCTTCTCTGCAGCATACTGACTCAGTGAGCCAGTACCTTAAAAAAATGCTGGGGGTACAAAGCAGACCAAAATACATGCTCTCACATCTCATGCGTGCACAAACTTGTTTTAAGATTAATCTTAATCATTAATCAACTTGCTCTCATCGCAAATAACTGAAAAATTACTGAAATGATGTTAAACAATACAACCAACCAACAAAATGGGCGAAAATGAAAATTATCTAAGAATTTCAAGGTTTGAACCCACAGCCCTTGACTTTGTAAATCAATGACAGTACCATTCGACCATTTCAATCAATAAATGCATCACAAAGCAATGGCAACCACAGTAGAGGTAGTGACAACAATAAAAAAAATAAATATATTCATATCAAAACAAGGAAAATACATATACATGTATATCTGAAACCTCTTAATTACAAAAACATCTAAAACTCCCAACTTCTGACAGGCACTAAGTACTAGTATGATGTTAAAATGTAATTTAGTTACTTAGTTTAAGTAATGTGAGTTTGGATCTTAGCTATCTACTGTTGAAGTCACTGTCCTTGTGACAGTGACAAGGACAGTGAATTATGCTTAATTTTCATAGAAAATCCAATTAATTTTCATTAAGTTTGGTATTTTTCACTTATAACAGTCTTCCTAACTGAAAATCACTATGCACTAAACTTAATTCAAGTAAATTGGATTTTTAACAAAAATTTGGCATAATTCCCTGTCACATAAAAACGTGACTTAAATAGTAATTTCGTTCACAATTAGTGATTCTTAAATGCAAATATCTTATCATAAATATAACTACACCATCCCTAAAAATAGACAAACGTCACCTTAGCCATTATGCTATTATTTCTCCTAGACATAACACCAACTCTACAACCCCCCCTTCCCCCCCCCCCCCCCAAAAAAAAATACTGTGCATGTGCAAATGCTGTAATGAAAACAAGTATGTCATAGAATACTTGTAAATTTTTGCATTAATTCTATTTTAGTATACCGGTAATTAATTTTAGATACAGATAAATATATGTAATTTAACAGTACTAACAAACTAAAGCAAGGTTGAAGGTTGAATTAATTAACTCATAATGACACAGACAAAACAAAGGTGTGATGTTATACAATGATTCCTGGCCGCAGGTGCTAAACTTGTATTACCCAGCATGATTCTTGATTACTGCTGAATAAAGGGATTCTTATTAAAAGGCAGAAACTACCACCAGGGAGTGTATAGTCAATCAATTACAAGTAAGGCCATTATAAAAAAATATTTGTTTGTAATTATTTTCTAGATTCAATGACAAAGTTTGAAAAGAAATGCAATCAATGAAAACTAAGACTGTTATGAAATATATGTTTCATTGTAATTACATCATCATTAATCTCTCTCTCTCTCTCTCTCTCTCTCTCTCTCTCTCTCTCTCTCTCTCTCTCTCTGCAGGTGTGTTTGTTCATCAACTTTTGTTCATCAAAAAATCTATCAATCCAAGAAGCAATGTATCTTAAGTAAGCTTCAAATTTTAAGAACATTAAACATTCTGTATCAATTAATATAACTTGGCCTTAAAAAAAATCACATAAATTTGGATTATATTACCATGGTTACTGACTAATCCTGTTATTTGCTTAGTGAAGTTTTATTTCCCATGATGGTCACAAAATGGACAAGTCCTGTTAATAAATTCAATCTGATGGCAAAAATTAGTAGGTATGTATAACATCAAATTATTATTAATTGAATTTATTTAATTATTCTTTTCCAGGAAGGATTTTCCAATTGTATTTTTCATTTTAAATCTTATTTCAACAAAAAAAAAGTATTAAAATAACAGAATTGGTTTTACTTACATTTATAGATTAAAAATGTGGGGTTTTTTTAATTCATAGAATTTAATGGATGAGGAATCAAAAAAAAGTTCAAATGTCTTGTCATTTTGTCTTTTTTTAATTTTAATTTTAAATATTTTCAAAGTTGGAAAAAACTAGAGATGCTTTAAAACTTTAAAATTAAAATAAAATTAAAAGATCCATTAAAATTTTAAAATTAAAAATATTAATTAGAAACATTATATATTACATGTACTGTAAGTATTGACAAACAAAATTGAAAAAAAAATCATAAAAAAGAAATGAAATAATGAAATTTGATGAATCAATAGTTATGTAATCAAAAAAGCTTATCATCTCCAGTTTGAATGGACATCACAATGAAATCAACAACTCGGCATGTTTATTAAAAGATCACTATAAAATCTATAACTCAAACAAGCCCTTTTATCATGGTCATATCAACAACTATATACATTTGCAAGTTGAGTAGAATATAGTGAAGAAAAAGAGTGAGCATAAATTTAAACATACATTACAAAACATAATATTGGATAAATATTTCATTTATCAAATTTTGCCATTTTAAGACAAATTTTGCAATTTTAAGACAAATTTTGCTCATATATCATCATTTCCTAAAATTAAATTATTGCTTTGAACTTGCAGAATGATGTCAGTAACATTGTCAATTAATAAACAATTGAATTCAGTATCGACTGCACTAGAAGAAAAGGATAAATTAAATCCAGTATCCAGGAATATTTTGACAAAAGGAGAAACATCATCTGACACAGTTCTGGTTACAGAAAGATCTGAAACACCTAATTCACCACTAATTAGAACATCATCCAACACAGTTCTGGCTACAGAAAGGTCTGAAACACCTAATTCACCACTAATGACAACATCCTCCAACACAGTTTTGGCTACTGAAAGGTCTGAAACACCTAATTCACCACTAATGACAACATCCTCCGACACAGTTTTGGTTACTGGAGGGGCTGGTTTTCTAGGACAACATATAGTTAAGTTGTTACAAGAGAAAGCTGATCATGTTAAAGAGATTAAAATTCTCGATATGAAACCATACAGAAACATACTAGGTAATATACCTATACTAGTTATACTTTAATTAATGATAGAGATGGTGGGATCACTCATTGTAGTTCACAGTGGTGGAAAATAACAAGAAGAGAAATGCCACCATCATGACTTGGTCCAATACTTCCCTTGCACATGATATAAGAGTTGAGGTAATGCTGTTTAAAGTCCAAGTCAAGATTATTTTACTTATATCTAGATAGACAGTTGTTTGTGGAATGGTGGGGGGAACTGGAGTACCAAGAAGACAACCAACCTTTGGCAAGTGAACTGAGAAGCTTTCTTTCATATCACACTGTTTATGATAGGTTTTGCCTATGAAATAAAGGCGTATAAGAAAAATCTATCTTACATACCATTTTACGTGTGCGCATTAATCTCGTTCAAAGGGAGGCAACTCATAAAAAAATTCATCTGCTAAAAATTGTACACAAACATCCGTCACAACTGTCTTCCTTTATGTCTAGATTCAAAAGTTTGGATGTGCAGTCACATATAGAGGCACAGTAAAATACAAATACCCTTAAGAAGACTGTTTTGCACTCAAAGTTATCTACGGAATATATGTCCAAGAAATATCCAGGAGATAACCGTGTGATGGCTTCCATTCAGCCATCTAAACTAGATATTTATTTGTCTGAATTTATTGTGTCTGTCAGGAAAGTAAACAATGAGGAGTATGAGACATGGAGATTTTGTGAGTAAGAAAGGGTTATTTTCCTTCTTTTGATTGATACATGTCAATGGAGAATACAGAAATAAACATGTCACAAAAGTATTTCAACTTGGTTAACATTGAACCATTTAAAGCAATGTAAGTATTATATGTAAACCTTAACAATCAGATTGAAGAAAGAATGAAATATTTAAATATATATTACGCATATATTACAATCTATTCCAAGCCTATAGTTTCATACCAAATGCTTCATTTTTTAACCCATCTGTTAAGTGATTTTAGATGACTATTAAAGTACAGGTAGTTTCAATAGTACTGTTATACTCAAGGATCATATTAGATAGGATGCATTGTACAACAGTTATTTTTCATCTTTCTACATTACAGATTACAAACAATGTAAACCAATTCAGACAATCATTGGCAATATAACAGATCGGGATACTGTACAGCGAGCATGTAATGGTGTCACCAGTGTTTACCATGTGGCTGGTCTTATAAGTTATGGTGTATTTCCCGATATAAATGGCATGGAGCAGGTCAACATAGAAGGTATTCTATTCAGGACAAGAATGGGGTTGGCTATGAAGTGTGCAAACCGTTTTTCATGTTATGACTCAATAAACTTGTTAAAAACACAAGTTATTCCTTAAATATCATAGACCCGGGATTTTTTTTATACCAGAAGGTGTAATGCCTCATTTTGTCTCTGAGTGCAAATAATGCTGAAAATGTTGAAAGTTACTAACTTCGATAGATAAGTAAATAATCTGTCTTCCAAAATCTTTGAATGTGGAGTTTGGGAGGTCATACAGTCTTCTTTAAAAATGGAAGAAGAGGCCATCAAACATCAACATCAAAACAAAAACAAAAAAAAAAAAAAAAACAAAAAAAAAATGAACGAAACTTTTAAACCATGATCAATGGCATTCTGAAAATAATGAAATATTTTGGAAGACAAGAACATTTTCCTAGCAATTGAGATTAGTAACTTTTCAACATTTTTACTAATATTTTCAGTCTGAAATGAAATTAGACGGCAATTATGGTATCAGAAAATCCTATGTTTATGATACAGAGATTGTTCTGAAACAACACACAGCCACAGCCCACAAGGTATAAAGTGTGTTAGGGTCAGAGAAAATTTGGACTAGGGGTTGGCCAGCACTTGACCTGATTATCACCCTTAAACTTTTTTTTTTTTGCAGACAACATTAAGGAAAATGTTAATATAGCTTTTTCCCAGAATAATGTCATCTTTAGGGAAAACTTCTGTGACCCATACCATTATCCTGAGGTACCCTGTGCTAGTTTTACTATTTTGTAAATAATTTAGTTGAAAATCAAATCTTAGTTGTTGTAGAAAGCCTTCAAAATGAGTGGTAATCATGTCTTTAGTGATTTGTTTATAACCTGTCTCGGACAGTTGGGGATTGATTGATTTAATGGGGATTTAATGTCAAAGTCAAGAATATTTCACTTATGTTGAGACATCACCAGCTTGGTCAGACCTGGTCATGGTTTGAACCCTGACCTCTCACATACGAATTGAAGCCTTGTGATGTCGTAGATACAGAATCAGTAAATCCTGATAAACCCATTCTAAGATCTCAAAACTTAACTTTTTTAATTTTGATAAACATTGGACTAAAATTGGGTCTCAAAAGTGTTAACAAGTTTTTTTCAATAATTTAACCTAGTGACCTATTTATTCCCCTAACATGGCCATTATAAGAACTTGCAGTAGCTTTTTCAAGAGGATCATTCTGACCAAGTCTGATAAACATTCAACTAAAATTGGGTCCTTGGGAGTTTTAACAATGTTTTTCTATAATTTGACCTAGTGACCTACTTATTGTACCAACATGACCCATATACAAACTTGAAATAGTGTTTGTCAAGAGGATCATTCTGAGCAAGTTTGATGAACATTGGGCTAAAATTAGGGCCTCAGGAGTATTAACAAGGTTTTTCTATAATCTGACCTAGTGACCTACTTATTGACCCAACATAACTCATATACAAACTTGAGCTAGCTTTTGTCAAGAGGATCATTCTGAGCAAGTTTGATTAAGATTTGACTAAAATTGTGACCCCTGGAGTGTTAACAATCAAAAATTGACACATGATGGCGACGGACAATGACCCATCACAATAGCTCACTTTCAAGAGCTCTTTGTGCTCAGGTGAGCTTAAAATACACCACATGAACCCAGAGATGATGGAACAGACCAAAGTAATGGTGTTTTATGCTTGAGTCAAGATTGTTTTACTTATATCATGGCCATTAGTTCTCATATGGATTGAGGAAACTACAGTACTTACTTTCATTTTCATGTCAATGGATGTTGAGCAGTTCAAATTTAAGTGAATTTGATTAAAATAAAATATTGGCAAATTTTATTTTTCCTTAACTACAGTAAGCAATATTCTTCCAACATGGATTCTTGTTAAATAAATAAGAGTTTTATCTGGAGGAAAAATAAATCAATATAACTAGCATGATAGCATAAAATCAAAATTACAAAAATCATAATTCAGATGATATAATTATACATATTTTTTCCTGAAGGCACAAGGAATGTTATAGATGGATGTGTAAAAGCTGGAGTTCAAAGGTTAATCTACTGTAGTACCGTGGATGTTGCTATTGGTTACGACCCCATTAGAGACGGCAATGAAAACAACACACCTCCACCCAAAAGATTTCTATTTCCTGGATATCCAGAAACTAAATATAAAGCTGAATGTTTGGTGTTACAATCAAATGGAAGGACATGTACACTAGGTAAACTTAAATACATGTAATAAATTTTGTTTTAAAACAAAGTGTTAACAAATAATATTATTATTTTTCTTCTACAATACCTTTGTAGTTTTAATGTTTTTGGTATATTTTTAAAGAGAGAACACTCCTTTTTGTTACACTTGGGGTAGAACATCATCATCATCAGAGCCTATTTATGGCAGTAAAATCTTGATAAATTGGTCAAAAAATGGGAATAATCTGCTGAATGATTTGAATTTACATTTCTGTTAGATTACTCAGACCAATCAAGGTACAATGAAATTATTAACAAAGACGATCTATCAGGGATCTAATCAAGGTTACCAAGCTGGTCTACAGCTTTAAGAGAGTTGAGTTGAGTAACGGTATTTAATGTCCCAGTCAAGAATATTTCACTTATATCAACTACATGCGAAAGTGCAGAAATTTTGCCTGTGTGTTGCACTGATGTCATTATACAGCAGGGTTCTTTATCCAGCCATGCCTACCGTGACATGGGACCTTGACTTCTTTATCATAAGTTCCTATCCGAAAGAACCGTGACTTTCATTGCTAAGTGCTTGGCAAAAGAACAGTCACTACCCACTTTAAAGTCTTGGGTCATACCTGGTCGGGTACAGCTTTAAGAGAGCCTATCAAAACAATCTTTAGCTGTATATAGCTATAAAAAATCCAATATCCCTTGATTCAATTTCAAGTTTTTGCCATACAGGTAATATGGAATACATGTAGTTTTAAAATAAAGCTACACAAAACTAAAATTCAGGAAGTTGTTCATTACACTGAGATTAACATCAATAAAACTCTTTACTTTTGATACATGTATGTATATATGTTGTTTTATATTGAACAGGTAGAAAACTGGAGACGCTGGCTTTAAGGGTAAATGTTCTATATGGAGAAGGTGATCCTTATTATGTTACAACAGGACTCAAGAGAGCATACAAGGCTAATGGCACTTTATACAGGGTAGGAAATGGACAAGCAAAGTTCCAGCAGGCATATGCTGGTAATGCTGCCTGGGCTTTTATATGTGCTGATAAGGCTCTACGAAATAATTTAACACCAGGTGGAACTGTGTACTATATTCCCGATGACACACCTATTCAGAATACATTTGACTTTTTTCAACCATTTTTAGAAAGTAGACAGTTGAGACTTTCAAAATGGAGAATTCCTTTCTGTTTAGCCTATGGAGGTTTATATTTGTTCGAAGTATTTTTACATCTGATTTCTCCATTGAAAAAAATTTATTTCCACGAGGCTTCTTGTAGTGTTTGGTACATATGTACCGATTTGTATTTCAAAAGTGAGAAGGCCAGGAAAATATTGGGATATAAACCTTTAACATCACCAAATGAGGCCATCTCAAGGTCACTTAAATATTACCAAAAAATCAAGTTGGATACTGATGAGACGAAAGTATCAGCTACAAAGAAAACATAGATATGACTTAATACAGCAGTATTAGTGTCTGTTATATACAACTGCCATCCTGAGATAAGATTTCACTTTTTGTGTGTAGAAGGGTTGTAAATTATCTGATGTTTTACTTAAAAAAGTGTTTTACATTTCTGAGTACCTTAATCAGTTAGGTATATCTCACCATTTGGGGCTTTAATGGCTTAATGGTCTTAAAAACACTTACATATCACAGTGCCTCTCGCCTTCTAGGTTCGAATCCCACTTTGGTAGATCCTAGTGTGAGAAAATTTGTCAGTTTGCTATATAGTTCTAGCCGAAGGTTAGTGGTTTTTTCAAGGTAATCTGGTTTCCTTCACTAACACAGAACTGACCCCTCAATATCTGACTTTGGTGTAAAACACTATTTCTCCTCTGCACTTCAATCACCAACAGTTAATATTATTTATTCTTATTACATTTAGAGTTTTTATGCCATCATCACAATATTGTT
This sequence comes from Tegillarca granosa, assembly GCA_029721355.1. Lineage (NCBI taxonomy): Eukaryota > Metazoa > Mollusca > Bivalvia > Arcoida > Arcidae > Tegillarca > Tegillarca granosa. Next base: position 23,083,903 of record CM056607.1, read on the forward strand.
GATACATGTAATTATGATGTCACTGTATCCAAAATTATACTGGATACATTTCATTTCCATAGTCTCATGTTTCTTTTATTCTCAATTTTGATTTCACACCTGGCTGAGTTGTAGCCAACTAGACAGGAGGTGCTTACCCTTCCAGAGTGCTTAGCTTTACTTTCCTAGTTGAAGTTCATATGTTTACTTAATTTGTTAGTTTTCAGTTTTAACTTTATTTTTAAGATTTTGTAATTTGAAAACAGACCAGAATGTTTGTGCTTGATTTTATTGTGATATTTGTCTTCTGATGTGAACTATTTTAATCAGAGTAAAATAAATGTACTAATACAGCAGTCATATGAAGGTCAAGTTAATAAACACAGTAAGTACATACCTGAACAAGAATTTGTTTTACTGGGTGTGATTGCAATAGCTCAAGGACAGATAACTCTGGTTTCTGTACTTTTTCAAAATATTCCAATAAAGCTTCTCTCAATTCTTTAATTACTCTTTTCTGTACAAAAAAAAAAATAAATAAGAATAAAATTAGACAACACACACACACACACACACACACACACACACACACACACACTTTAATATAAATTCACTAAATAACAATACAATCATGTTATTCTAACTAAATATGAAAATCTAAAAAATAGAACTATTTCCCTTGCAAAGATATTGAACCTTTTAGCTTGAAGTTTCTAAAGAATTCCCTTGTTTTCATAAAAAACTCTCATCTCAAAATTCTTCATTTCTGTTCTACATAGAAATTCTCTTGTTTCAATTAACAGTATTTTTAAAAATCTTTTAAATAAGCATTTTATAACAATCTCCCTCAAAAAAATTCTTGTTTATCTACACACAGTAGGTTTTAAGTACATGTGTACCCATATAACCAAGCTTTCATGTTTAAAATGTCACAAATTTCCCTTTCCATTTTCATTGGCACTTACCTGACCATCATCTGTGATGTAGAAATAAAAGTATTTACCTGTTAAATATCTTAAAATGCAATTAACATGTGATACATGTATTTTATAAATACCTAACTTTTCACTCCTGTCATTTTTTTCACATATGTGAGTCTTTCACGCTGTTTTTTATACATACCTGACTTTTCACAAACTTGACTCTTTCACACCTTGTTTTTATACATACCTGACTTTTTACACCTGTGATATTTTTCTTATACATGACTCTTTCACACCTGTTTTATACATACCTGATTTTTCACACCTGTGATATTTTTCACATACCTGACTCGATCACACATTGTTTTTATACATACCTGACTTTTCACACCTGTACCTTCTTCCTGTTTAGCTATTTCTATTTCCTGAGCTACTTTACGAGGCAATTTAAATTGTTTGTCATAATTCTGTTTATAAAGTTTTGGTAATTCTGCCATTCTGGCAACTTCAAACATTGGGTTGTCTATTTTATCTAATTAAAAGGTTAAGGTAAAGCAATACCTGACACAGGTAATATACAGGTAATATGCAGGTAGTAAAAAAATTTAAATGTACAAAATAATGTTTACTTATTGCAATTGTTCCAGCCAAAAGCATGTTTAGTACCAGTAATCAAAATTTCAGGTTTTTTTTTTTTTTTTTTTTTTTTTTTTTTTTTTTTTTTTTTTTTTTTAATGTAGCATCTAAGTTTTTATTTTATAAACCTTTCAAAACAATGTACCAAATCAGGTATAAAGTGTAGTGGAGTATGGTGGATTGGAGTAATTCTCTGTAATTCTCTTTAATACCCAAGTCAAGATTTCTTACTTAGCGGTACATCAAGGTGGTCAGTTCTAGGAATAATGGAGAACACCAGAGTGTCCAAAAGAAAAGCCAATGTCATTCAGCAAGTGAACTAACATGCATTCTTTCCAAAGATCTGCCTGACTTGGATTTGAAAATAGGCTGAGAAGTGTTGTGATGAAAAGCGTGGGCTGTAGACCAATTGGCCAGAGGCCGTCCCCTGCCCCCACCCTCCCCTCTGGTAAAATGGTGAGATAGAAAAAGAAAAACAGAGACTTTTATTCTAATCTGATACACAAAGGATACTATGATAGGCTGCTATTATTTCTTTCTGTCCTAAATAAGTTTTAATTTTTCCTCGTACTTGTATTAAATCACCCAATGAGTAACCCTCTGAAGGAATTGCCTCAGTTATCTCCCTTGCTTTACGTCTCAGTATATCTGGTAATTCTCTATCATCATACATATTATCTGTCAAAGGTGAAAAAAAAAATTAAAAAAATAATTATAATAAAATTAGAACATATCTAAAGGAGGAACATATTATGATTCATTAAATAGCATTTTGTATATACATGTAATACCAAATGCGGTTTCACAAGATAATTTGAAATATTAAAATATTAACCAAAAAGATACAGCGAATTCTATAAAAAGAAAACCTGTATAAATCTATAACATATCTAGATATATGTATAACTACAGCTGAACTTACTATTAGTATCAATAACCAAATGAGATAAGTAAATTGAATACCTGTCTAAAAAAAACAAAACTTTGGTCCAAAAGGTGATGTGATTAGACTGTCTTTATTGTAACTATTGTAATTTGCTATCATATGTATCTTTGTATTACTAAAATATCAGCTCCCAAAGGAATAACAAAAATTCTGAATGCCTTTATTAAAATTGCACTTCGGCTGATCCAAGTTTTCTTTAGCTTACATAGTATATTATTAACTATTGTGGCACTAAAGCAGGTACTTACTGACTGTTCAAATAACTTCTTACTATCAATCACTAGTGAGAGAAACTAGGTCAGGGGTTCCTCTGTGCACTCAGATTTCCCCAAACAATCCTAGAACTAACTACCTTGATATAGGTGACAGATCTGATTTGATTTAATGGGGTTTTATGCCCCAGTCAAGAATATTTAACTTATATCGAAACGTCACCAGCCATAGGTGAAGTTGCAGAAATTTTTACCTTTGCAGTGCGCTTATAGGGCAATGTGTAGGGAGGTTCTTTAGCATGAATGAATATAGGTGAAAAAATCTTGACTAAAGCTTTATACAACATCAAACCATCTATCCATATATTGTATCAAACTTACTTTCTGTCAAATCATTTCTCCAACAACAACAAGATATAACTCCTGTTCCATCATCAACTGCAACAAAAATTCGTAAAACATATCATAATTATAATCCTAATTAAAATCTTTCCAGAAAGTTGGATATCAAATAAAATCTTAAATCCAGTAAAACATCATATCATTTCTGTCATTTGTTCAGTTATATTTTGGCATTATAAAGGATTGTTGAGTTTTGTTTTGTGTCGCATCAGAATTTTTTTTTTTTTTTTTTTTAAATTTTATTTGTAATAATGCTTTATGAAGTTGTTTGGCAATAAATTTAGGGAGACTTAAAAAGAAAAACATAAAAGAACAAATTTTAGGTCAGTAGAATACTGTGGAAAAACCAAGATGGTACAGTGATCCAGGAGCATTAAAATGAGATCTTGCTGTACATGTAACAAACTAACTAAAAGTACAAATAAAGAGTTCTGATTTTGTTAGAATACATTACAGAGGGTTTGAGTGCATGAATAAATATGAAAATGAAACCACATTTATTTCTTAGGTCAGAATAAGGCCTGAATATCAAAATATGAAACTGTAACCACAGTTAAAGCATATATGTACCAGTATATCTGAACAGTGCCTGTAATTGTCCAGTCTTAAATTGGGATATCACACATCTCTGCTAATTACATGATGAGACTTAATTAAAAAGGCTCTATTTTAATGACAATTAGACAAAAATTAGAAAAATTAAAAAAAAATTCATGAATAAGATGTTAACAAGTGTATATCTTTGTTGTTTTCCAAGCTCCATTAAAATTAGTTGGAGATATCAAAATTTATTGTCCAGAAAAAAACAGTGAATGACAGACTGAACAATGGATAGATAGAAGGACAAACAACATGAATGACAGACATGAAAAAATATTAGTAATGAGTCACTTGCTCTAGATCAAAGAAAGAAAGCAAGAAAGAACAAAAGAAAGAAAGAAAAAAGAAAGATAAAGAAAAACAGACAGACAAGCAGACAGACAGACAGACAGACAGAAAGAAAGTAAGAAAGAAACATATTCTCATACTTACTACCATAAATAAAACATTTTTGTCTTTCAATCTTCTTGACCACTACACCCACTATATCTACTTTATATATTGGATGATTTTTATAGCAGTAAGCACCTATTAATAAAACCAGAATTGTCATGTTTACAAATAGGAGCTGCCAGTACACAATGTGATCTACACCCCTGAATGTTTGTAATGAAACATTTTTGAAAAATTTTATGTTACAAACTTTGGAAAAAGTATCATTTTTATTAGAAAATATGAACTGATGTATTTTCATTTCCACAATAAATTATAGTTCTGCACAAACGTTTCAGGATTTCCTTTGGTTGGTTGAAATGTTTTTTAACATGGCATCACCAACTTTTCAACTATTTGCAACGTTATTTATCCCTATGGATTCATCTAACAACAAGTTTGTGTAAGCATGTGATATATGTAATATGGTCTGGGTTTTGGCATCCACTCAGGATGGCTTTTGTCAAGGTGCTAGCTCAATGAGTCAGTATAGTGCAGACAAGCATACCAAATCCTTAGTCATATTATTCGGGCACAAGGTGAACTAGTCAATACTCTGTCCTCCTAACGCCACAAGCCATACAGCAGTATCTCAGTATCTTTTTAATTCTTATGTATGACCTAGTAATGACTTGATCTCCTACTTGCCACTCTCAAATCAGACACACTAACACTGAGACATTAAAGATGATTCTTCGTGTTAACTATAGACCATTGTGATTTAAAATTCGGAGTGTAGATTGATCTATATGCAAAAAATCATTTAAAGGGTACCTGTAACCAAAAATTTTTTTATCACAGTTGTTTTATATATTATTTAAATATAACAATATTGAAAACCGCATCAAAATTGGTGACAAAATAAAAAAGTTATAGCGGTTTGAAATCCACATTTTATAACTTTCTCTTTATCGAAAAGTGAAACGCCTCGTTTTGAGTTATAAACCTGTGACGTCATTGCAGTATTAGAAGTAGTGTCTAACATAATAGACAGTAGTAACGATGATGATATGTTGACGTATGTAGAAGAAAGTAAAGACTCTGACATGTACCTATTTATGTCAAATAGTTCGTCATTATTTCGGGAAGCAGTAGATAATCTTATAAGTGATAAATTTGGAGTAAAACCGTTATTTATTCGAACCAGAAACGGACGAATCTGATGAACCTATTGAGTCGAGTCCCGACCTGCATTTGGTTGTATAGCTGTTGAAAAATACTTGACGAGTGTTAACTTGTCAATAACACGAAAAATGATTATATCTGTGACTTAAGAAAATAAATTATTTTATGAAGTCGGACTGGGCAGACTCGAGAATTACGATAAGTTGCATAGCTTTAACAAAAAATACGCGATTAGTTTTAACTTGTCAAATACACGAAAAATTAATTTTTTCGTCGACATTTTAAAATGAATTAAATATCAAGTCGGACTGGACAGACTACCGGATGAATATTATGGAACTTACTGTGGTGTCATGTGCTGATTTTGAATTTCTATTAAAATAATGCATTCAAAATTTTGAATTTTGAATGCATTATTTTAATAAAAATTCGAAATCAGCACATGACAGTGGCACCGGGTAAAAATCAATACATAAAAAACCAATCGCCTATGTTCTTTTGTGCAATGTGTATTGACAGTTGAAATTAAATAACCGTGACTGTAGAAAACTTTAAGTAGTCTAGCGGCATCACATTTCCTCGATAATTGGAAAATGTTCACACAATTAAAGTTTGTAACATAGTTCTTTTCAACTGTCCGATGGTTAATTAATGCTGGGATAATAAAAAAAAAAAAAAAAGGTAAAAAAAGGTATTCCATCTCAAATTATTTTACGCGAAATATATTATAATCATTTAAAATGAAATGACACGGATTTTAGAATGAGACCAATAATAATAATAATAATAATGAATTTGTATATATAGAATAAAGAATTTAAGAATATCACAGCTAAATGTATGCCCAAGGAAAAGTGAAAACTAAAATCTAATGAAATCAAATGTTGTAAGGAGATCAATAAACATGTTTTAAATAGACTAGTCTGGTCGTCAATTTTTAATTTTTGATTTTGCCTGAAAGTGGTATTTTATAATAATAATATTTATTATTATTATTATTATAACTATTATTATTATTGACATGAAAACTAAGAAAGAATTCTTTTTCTTACTTTTTAAAATTTACAAATGAAATATCCATTTTTCCGGAGTGAAATCTTATATTGTATATGACAAATAACGGTTACCAAATAAAATTATTTTACTTTACTCGAACTGTAAATATATTATTGTATATTACCGGTCGTAAGATAACTTTATCAACCTGCAAATCAATTTTGCAAATTATAAGTAACATCCTGTTAATTACAGGTGTGGGTCTAAATCTAAGGAATGTGTCTAATAAACAAAAGGATTAATAATAATCTTAATTATCGGTACATGTCAAACGAATGTTAATTCCACTTCGTTAAATAGTTTTCCCGTAAAATAATCATAGAAAGTTAAACTACGAGTTCGTATTTGACTTATTTTAGTAGTTGGTAAATAATATTCTGTGTAGGCATGTTACTGGTATGACGTCACAACACGGGAGCCTCGATATCGACCTTTTTGATTTGGATTTCTAGAGATGTATTAGAAAATCGCCGATATCTACCTTATTATGGAATGAAATTTTATGGAATTTTCGCTACAGTCATATTTAAGTACGACAAATAAAATATGTCAAAACTGAAAATCGTTACAGGTACCCTTTAAATATCTCATCAAATGTCTTATTTTTCTAAACACAATATGGAGCTAATATGTTTTCAATACTTTCTTGATAAGCATGAATTGTTCTTTGTTATCATGAGTTATTAGTTGAAAGCATGATTAGTGTAACATTTACTATTATTCTAAAAAAGGTTGAATGTCTATTTAAATTCCAGCTTAAAAAAAGTCATGGATTCAAACCAAGATTGGTACCAAGTCACTTCAGTCAATGATATTGCCAAGGATGTGAAAAACTACCTTCTATTTTTAAATTTGGGAAAATCTGGACTTTTTTTTTATATGCTCAGAATTTTAGTTCATTACAAAAATTTTATATTGTGACAATATCTGACACTTTTGTTGGCCAGGACAGTTTTGGACGACTGAATTTCATTTAAACCATTTGACTGTGTGTCAATGTCAACTTTTGGGGAATATTTGGAGTCAAAGTGGGTTATTTTAGTCATATTTCTCCAGGGGAAACTACCTTTATATGGTATTAATTTTAGACAAACAAAAACACTGTCGGTTCATGTTGATGCTGTCGTACCCATTGTTACGATGGTGAAATGGAATAGATTGGAAAAAATGGTTCTTATTATCCAGTCAAAATTCTTTCATCTGTATGGAGGTGATCAGTTTTGGGACAATGGAGAAGATGGGGGTGTCTGGAGAAAACCACTACCCTATTGTAAGCAAAACGACAAACATTTTCATACTAGGATTTGCCCTAAGTAAGATTCTCACCCTGGAAGTGAGATTGATTTGATTCGATTTATTGGAGTTTTATGTGCCAGTCAAAGAAAAAGAGGCATCACCAGCAATAGATGAAGTGGCAGAAATATTAACCTTTGCAGTGCACTTAGGACAATGTGCAGGGAGGGTTCTTTAGCATGCCATGCCTGCCATGACACAGGGCAATGGTTTTCAATTTCTCTTTTAGAGGACCCCCTGACTTATATTTCTAAATGCCAAGTGTTGGCGAAAGAACAGTCACTACCAATTTTCAAGTCTTGGTCATATCCAGATGGTAGTTGAACCCCAACCTCCCACATATAAAACAAGCACTCCACCAACTAAGCTATCATAGCAGTTTGGAAGTGAGAATTACATGTATAACCCATGAGTTGACCATTACAAAAAAGTAAGTTAATAAACAAAGATGAACAACTCTTCTCAGATTTTTATCTTTATACCAAATTTCATGAATTTTGTTCATAAACAAAGTTGTCTAAGTGCTGAAAAAAAAAAAACAAGTAAAATAAAAAAGGGCAATAACTCTGTAAATAAAATGGAAAGCGGGTTATATAAAACACATACTATATCAGATTTTATATGTACCATACTTAATCCTTGTATCAAGTTTTGTGAAATTCAGTTCTAAAATAAAGTCATTTGAGTGCTTATGAAAAAAACTAAATATGCTAATTTTTATACTAATAGAGTTAGTTTACTCACCAGGAAAAAGCGGATATTCTGACATATTTACTACATCACAGATATACATCTTGTTAAATATTCTAAAATAATAATTCAGTCCCCAATAGTCACGAGGGTAAAATTGAAGATTCTCTCTGCCACATTTTTTGCTCAATGCTAACTGGTCAATCTGAATCTGAGTGACATCAAGTTTCTCAGCCATAATGTGTTTCAAATAAACTTTAAAACAAGAGATTTTGCACAAGTTCTACATTTTGTCGAAATACTTCTCAGCTGAGTCTGAATGATGTACCTGAAACAAAATAAATAAATAAATAAATAAATAAATAAATAAATAAATAAATAAATAAAAGATCTAGTATATAAAGTGAAAAAATGCATCACAAACAATTTTTTTTCAAATGTTTGTTTTGAATTATTCATAAAAAATCAAGAGACTCTCATTTATACTTAATTATCTTTTTCCTTTTTAAAAAGTTTTCAATGCTTTTACTTGCACATTGTGTCAATTATTTTAGTACATAGAATAAATGAATGCAAAGAAATTGTACATTCAATCAAAAATAAATAAATAAATAAATCTTAAATAAATCAATCAATAAATCAATGAATTGATAAAAAAATTATAAAAAATAATAATAATAATAAAGAAACAAATCAAAACAAAACAAAAAAGAAAGAAAAAACACAGAAATGTGACTTAGTAACCGGAACATTGTTAATGACCATACTTTAGAACAAGTTAAAAACAACTCCTGACTTGGCTTGGAAATCCAAGAAAAAGTAACGGGGAACACCATACAGGAATCTTCACAAGAAAGCAAGCTCAACAATCAGCTATCTCATAGAAATATAAAACCATGCACAAAAAGACAGTAAGGGCTCTCAGTCCTAGAACACATTGAGGCTATCATCTGTGAACCGCATAGACCCAACAACAAAATCAAAATCAACAAGTTAGAGAAATTGCAAAGTGTGTGGCATCTGGAAGTTCATTAACCTTTATGGATTAATCTAAGAACAAGTTTGTGTATGTGTGAGATATGCTCATGCATTATGGTCTACCAAACACTTAGGGTGACTTTTTTGTTTGGGTGTTAGCTCACCAAGTCAGTATGCCACAGACATGCATACCACTCCACAAGTCAAAATATCATGGCAGCAGGTAAACTAGTCGATATTCTGTCATCTTAATGCCAAGCACCAGGTAAGGAAGCATCTAGTATTGTGAATTATAAGGTCTTGCATGCATAATGACTTAACCAGGGTTTGTATCTATAACTTCCTACTCTTTAGGTGGACCTTAGAACTACCACTGAGTTGCTGAGGCAAAGGTTAATAGGAAAGGGACTGAAGACTAAAACAAATTGACCAAGAAACTGTAACCACCGTGCTAAAAGAACTAAAGTTATCATCATTACAGATTAATTAACTGAAAAAATTGAGAACAGCCTTCCTTCACAAAGTTGCAAAATGTTCCTGCACAAAGTTGCAAAATGTTCCTGCACAATGCGGTTGAGAGGTTGGTTTCAGCAATATCTTTTTTTTCTAGAAAGACTTACCTGGTATTAAGCTGAAGCATTTACAGACTTTCAAACTACAAACTTAGTATAAAAGCAAGAGAGGAAATAAATGAGAACATTCCACCATAAAAGTTAAACAACCCTTGTAAGAACCATAAAAGACTGGAACCAGATTGAAGGCTGAGTCAAATCCACTGAAGCTTTTAAAGACTGTCTTAGTATAGTATCTCTTCCTCATTGAATATGTGCCAGAACTTGTTACAGCAACTTGAAAATAAGGTGCTCTTACCATGGAAGAAAATATTCAACATATGATACTTGATACATTCACTTGAAACGACTGTCTTTGTTTTTGAATTATTATTAAATATACAATATGCCTAGTTTTTATAATACTTAGTATATTAAAAGGAGGGTTTACCAATCAAGTTTCAAGGGAAATGTCATAAAATCGAAAATCTTCAAGTTCATATTACCCGCCTGATAGTGTAGACCGAATTGCGTCCCTTGAAAGAGATTTCTAGGTTTGAAAAACAAAATATTTCCAACTATAAATACGGGAAAACACAAACCATCTTTTGATGAAAAACTTTCACAAGTATGAGATCTAGATATGTTCTGAAGTGATAAATAGGTAACGATAAATTAGATGAAATATTATATATATTTAGCTTAAACAATCGTGCGAATTTGTCATGACTTTCCCCGTGATGCCCCGCCCAACCTTAGCTGTCACATCGTAACAACTTAAAAAGTTGTCTGTTTTTGACACGGTTGTCTATAATTCATCACATGTAAACACCGAGATTATGACTCATCGCTTATGTAGAAATTTTATGTCATTACATAAACACGATTTAAATGAGGTAAGTAGACCTAGTATGTAAGTTGTAACACTATTCAACAAAAATTCCAATCCATTTGGTATCAGGATCTTGAGAAATTATATAGCATCAAAACTATCATATAGTGCTATACTTAACCTTTGTATTTCATGGGCATTTAATATTTGTTGTTTGTGTTGAGAAGAAATTGGAACAAGTGTTTTTAAAATTCATGTAGATATTGGTTATTATTTTTTGGTTATTTTTTCTTTTCAGATAACAAAACAACTGTAAAGTTTTTTCAACATGTCTGATTCAGAGCCAGAATCTGGGTCTACCTCTCCTCATCCAGAAGATGTAAACGCTGGTACTAAATTTGACCCCAGTAAGTTTTTGGAAAGGTCACAGTCTGATGCAGAATTATTAGACAATGACTCAGCAAATTATAAACGATCATTATCATATACATCTTCATCTATATCAACGGAACGTTTAGAATCATATCAAAAAGAACACAGAAGTAAAGTATCTGAAAGTTCCAAGGTGTATTTTGATCTGTCAAACATTGATAAAGAAATGGAGACCTCATTAAAATCGAAGTATAGAGGAAAGTCATTAGAGACAATACCACAGGATAAAGAAGTATCGTTTAGTTGCAAGTCTTCTTCAACTATTTACTCTGTATCTAACGAAAATTTAACAGAATTTGAGAGTCAGAACAGCGAATTTGAAAGTCATAGTGAAGATGATGAATCTAGTTTTTATACAAAGTATCCTTTAATTTTACCACGGAATCAGTCATCTGATTCACAGCTCGCCTGGCAGCATCAGAGTAACTTGAAGTTGGGTTACCAGAAATATTCACAACAATTAGAGGAACACATCAAAGCATTAAAAACTTCAAGTTCTGCTGATGATATAGGTCATTTTAGTAAGATATTATCAGTTTTAAATGAAGCCTGGGCAAAACCTATATATGGTCGTGATTTAGCTTACAGTCTGTGTGATGTTCTCAGACAGGAAGGTGTGTTAGATTTGATAGTAAAAAATTGCGGCTCATCCAACAAAGAACTTTTGAAAGCATCTGCAGCTTTACTAGAACAGTCACTATCTACCGAAAATCGAGAACGTGTGGCCAAAAATGGACTTGATATTGTTGTGAGTATGACACATAAAGCAATAGGTGACAATGAAATGGCAAGTGTAACGACAGGAATATTGGAAGGACTATTTAAAGTTTCTGAGGAAGCATCAACTAAGATAGTGGGTTTAGGAGGACTTGATGTCATTTTATACTGGTGTAGAAGCAGTGAGGTTCAAGTATTAAGACACTGTGCCAAAGCTATTGCCAATTTATCATTATTTGGAGGGGCAGATAATCAGGAAGAAATGGCTAGGAGAAATGTACCAGAATGGTTATTTCCCCTTGCATTCATGGAAGACAATAATGTGCGTTACTATGCATGTCTAGCCATTTCAGTTTTAGTTGCAAACAAGGAGATTGAGGCTGCCGTGTGTAAGTCAGGGACTCTAGATCTTGTCATGCCTTTTATAAGCAGTACAAAACCATCTTCGTTTGCAAGGAGTGACTTTACTCATAAACAGGGAAGAGATAAAGTATGGTTACACCGTCTTGTGCCTTTGTTATCTAGTCGCAGAGAAGAAGCTCAAGCATTGGCTGCCTTCCATTTTGCTATGGAGGCAGGGATTAAAGAAGAGCAGGGTCGTCTAGGGGTAAGGTTATATAAAAATTGAATTAATGAAAATTCATCTTTAGTCCATATACTGTAAAATAAGAATATACAATCATTAGGTTAGTTAAAACTAATTGGGCCTTGATAGCAAAATGGTCTATAGCAAGCACTTATGATTCACAGTGCTTCTTTCATAGATTCAAAAGACACTGGGGCAGATTCTAGAGTGAAAAAAAATTATTAATATGCTTTTATAAAAGGTCTGTGATTTTCACCTCCACTATCTCTGAGCTGACTATTTCCATTTAAGATAAATAACCTTGGCTTTGGTGCAGACTTCAGAATAACCAATTTCAGCTGACTGAATTGTAGAATTTTCTCTTGAGAAACTTCTTTTATTCGGTTATGCAAACCCTCTGCAAAAGAAAACTTTCACTGGTTGGTACCTCTTATTATGATTACTATTAATCAATATGTATATAAGAATTTGTCATATGTTACGTTTTATTAATGTTTTTTTTATTTCTTTTTGGTTTTTTTTTTTTGTTACATTTCTATTTTAATCACTTTTTCACATCCAGGTTTTTTATGACATACATGCTGTAGAGCCGTTAAAGAAGGTAGCAAGTAGTCCTAATGCCACAGCATCAAAGTTAGCAGCACAGGCCCTCAAGATCATAGGAGAGGACATTCCACATAAACTAACACCACAAGTGCCTGTATGGGGTATAGATGATGTTGCCCACTGGGTGGCCCAGGTTGGTAAATTCTAATAAACTAATGCTATAAGTACCTGTATGAGTATGATAAGTTTAAATGTGGGATATAGATGATAGCGGTCTCTTGATGATCAAGGTTGGTACACTCCAATGCTAAAAGTATCTGTATGGTCAATAAGTTTCTGTATTGTGTATAGATGATGTTGCCCACTGGGTGGCCCAGGTTGGTACACTCCAATAAACTAATGCTATAAGTATCTGTATCCATGGGTGCAATAAGTGTCTGTATGGGGTATGAGTGATGTGGTCAATGAATGATCCATGTTTGTGCATTCTATATAGATTAACATCACAAGTGCCTGTATAGGGTATTAATTATATGGCCTAGGTTGCCAAGTTGGTATATTCCAATACACTTTCTATAATTTCTTAATGGGGTATTGATGATGTGGCCAGTGGCTCAGGTTGGTACATTCCATTGACACCACAAGTGACAGTATGAGATAAAGATGATGTTGCTACAAGTATGTGTATGGGTACAGTAAGTGTCTATATTGGGTATGGATGATAGTTGCCACTTGGTGGAGTAGGTTGGTTCATTCCAATAAGCATATCTCTTTATTGGGTTGCCCAGGTTGGTACTTTCCATATAAACTAATACCATATGTGCCTGTACAGGGAACAAATGCTGTTGACCTCTGGGTGACCCAATTAACTACATGTGATGCTGTAAAGGTCAATAGGAGTATAGATGATGTGGCCAATGGGCAATGAGAATTAGAAATTTAGGAAAGTCTGCAGATCAAATCTGCAACTTTTCAGTCAGATCTGCAATATTTTTCAAATTCCCTTCTAATGAAAAATATTGAAAGTAGACAGGGGGCTACTTATGAAAGTACAATTGACAAGGAATATTGAACTTAATTAATGAATTGAAAACTTCTTGACTATGTCATGGTGATCACTCATCTAACTTCTTTCACAGTTTAGGAACATGATTTTGCAGTATTGGACCTATAAAAATTAAAATATTCTTGACAACGATCATGATGATCATTCATGTTACTTGGTTTACAGATTCAGATAATGGTTTGGGATATTTGACCCATAATAATTGAAATATATTTGACCATGATTATTCATTTTAATTAGTTAACACAATTGTTTGAGGATTTATGATACAGGCAGCGTTTTCACAGTCATTCCTTAACTAAGATTTTCCTTAACTTAGATTAAGTAAATTTTTGAAGTCTTTTTTTAAAATTACAAAGAAACATTTGTGATAAAATTAAATACAGATTTTATAAACTTGAAGTGATCTTCAAAATGACACTCTAAATCCTTTAAAATCTGAACAATTAACCAAATTATTAAGATTCCAATTTTGCCAGATTTAAGTTAACGAAAATCTTAGACAAGGAATGATTGTGAAATCGGGGCTAGTTATATTAAGGCAGTCAATTCTGTTATATTTATTGCCCTGATATATTAAAATTTAAATATAACAGACCATACATCTGATTTTGTTTGTAGGTTGGCTTTAAGGATTTTGTTTGCAAATTCCAAGACTGTCAAGTAGATGGTGACTTGTTGCTGTTAATGACTGAAGAAGATTTAAAGGAAAGCCTCGAAATGAAATGTGCAATAGCCAGAAAAAGGTTAGTTAATGTTGTATGTAAAATGTTTCTACTAATTATTTGAAAAGTATCATTATGTTGATGATAGTTATTATTATTATTATTATTATTATTACTTAAAAAAACTCCTAAGTAGATTTTGAAATGCCCATCAGATTCATTGTTCAATTTTACAGTTTTTAGTCAAATCTTTTTAGTGACTAAATAAGGTACATTTAAAAGCACTAAGGCATTAAAAAACTAAAGGATGTGATATAAAATTGCCAGATTTAAATATATCAGCCTGATTAATTTTAATTTTCTTCCAGATTTTTACAGAATAATTTTGATAATTTTTTCAGATTTTTACAGATTAATTTTGATAATTTTTTTTTTAGATTTTTATGGATTAATTTTGAATACTTTTTT
Organism: Tegillarca granosa; assembly: GCA_029721355.1. Classification (NCBI taxonomy): domain Eukaryota; kingdom Metazoa; phylum Mollusca; class Bivalvia; order Arcoida; family Arcidae; genus Tegillarca; species Tegillarca granosa. The sequence continues at coordinate 23,099,038 of CM056607.1, forward strand.
TTTATTTTTTATTTTTTTTGATTAATTTTGTTAACTCTTTTTCAGATTTTTACGTGAACTAAACAGCTTGAAAATAACGGCAGATTATTCATCCTGTGATCCGTCGAAATTGGACTCTTGGTTAATGAAGCTTCTTCCAGAGTTGTCACAATACACATATAATATGTTACGTAAAGGAATGAACAGAGAACTCTTGTCAACTACCTCCAATGAGGAACTAGAAAAAGACTGCAGAGTTACAAACGGAATCCATAGAAGAATTATATTGGAACGTATTGAAGGTATTAGAACTAAGTAGACAGTGGAGTGAAGGGATGGTATTTTATGACCCAGAAAAGATTCTTTCATTTACGTTGAGGTTCTCATTTCTGAGATTGTGGAGGAAACTGGAGTGCCTGAAAAAGCCACCGACCTTTGGCAATGGAACTGATAAACTCTTTACACTGGAATCAGTCCATTAGTGTTAGAATGTAGATGTTGAAAGGCACTATGGTCAACTTGTAGGACTTATAGGGAAAAGTATATACATGTATAATAATTTAAATTAAATAAGTAAATCATTGCCTTGATGCGTAATATTATTTTAGGTGTTGATGGATGTGATATAATCATCCTTGTAAACTGATTATTGTCTTAGGTAAGAAATTTCTTCAAAGTTTAACTTTAGCTGTTTCTTTCTTTAGATGATACTGGATTAATTGTAATGATAAATAATTTTTCCATAGCATAAAAATGTATGATACACATGAATCTTTCCATAGCATAGGCCTTTATTATCTTTTTCAATTTTTTTTCCATAATGAATTTATTTTATTTATTTATTTTTTTATATTTGTGTTTGTGTGTGTGTGGGAGGGGGGGAGGGGGTGGGAGCAAAGGTTGTTGGGGAATGGACTTATTGCCAAATGAATGGTGAAAGTTAGGTTAAAAGTATGTGATAGATGATGTGTAATATTTGGGTTAATAAATGCTAATTATTCTAACAGCTCCTTTTTAACTTGTATTACACATTAACATTAATGTAAATTATTATTAAAACTTGTAAAAAAAGTTGTACACATATTTTTCTTGTTTAATTACAGAATTATATACTCAGTTACCTAAATGTGGAAGTATAGGAAGTCTTACGAGGCAGAAGAGTATAGATGTCACTGGACTAGTTACATATCCTAAATCTGTTGACTGTATTTATAAGTTACAGACGATCAACGGGATCCCAACTAGCAAGGTGATTATAAATAATAGTGGTATAACTAAAAGTTGATAATGCATCCCTGTTTATTATGATTTGGTAATTATTGGCATTTGGCAGATATTTTGGGCCTATTAATGCATAGGCTGATTATTTTTTCACCATAATTTTTTGTGAGAAAAGTAAGAAAAAATGAAAGAGTTTACTGTACCTTGCTCATCGGTGGGGGATGTGTGAAGATTTTTTCACTGACAAGTCATTTTCTCTGAGACAAAACTCAATAGAAAAAATGGCTTCATCAGAGTAAACAAATTTTTCTGTCTTCCTCATTTATAGATAACAAATTGTTTATGTTACAATTATCAAAATAAGAATAAGCTACATATATCCCCTCTCATCTATATTTTCATCTATAATTCACCTTATTGCATCATCTATTATGTTGTTGTCATCTGTGTTGTTGACTGTATATAAAAACAGGATTTTTAAGCAAATCCAAGAAGGGAAATGTAAAGGGAAAATTAATTTTTGGGGAAAAACAGTGTTTTGTTTCCGTGTGTGTGTGTGTGTGTGTGTGTGTGTGTGTGTGTGTGTGTGTGTGTGTGTGTGTGCAGCAGCTTCATCATCCAATCAAATTGTCTGTTATGTAAAAGAAGTGTAACATTTTTCTTTGCCAGTATGAACATGAATGGCAGAACATAGACTTTCTTTTCTGGTGGTTATAATGGCATCAGTTTTAGTAACAATTTTTTGTTCAATGCTTGCTTATGCTGAGTAGTTAGATTGTTTATTATCAAAATAGTTACTATTAATTACTAGTCTCATATTCACCATTGATTTTAAATCAGTGCAATTATTATTATTATTATAACTGCATTGACCTCCCAATTTCCTTAGTTCGTTAATTATTTTGCCTTGCATAAACAAATAAACCATCAAGAAGATTAGTGGGTGTTTTAATTACTGCCAAGCTTGACATCGTGGTTATGTGATGTGAACATTAATCAAAACAACCGGAAGCTTGGGGTGATTAAAGTACATTTGTACACAAAGCGAAACTGGTATGGGGGACTAAAGGGTTTGTCAGGTGAAATACAATAGTGCAATCAGTTACTGACAGATTGCAAGTAAAAAAGAAAATCTTATAAAACAAAATGTTTAATTCTTTCATTTACCATTGCATTTTAACATGTCAATAAGCAAACCTGCTACAAAAAAAATTTGATGAATGACCTGGTCATAGTTTTTGGGGGGATAGTCCAGTTTATTAACTCAGCTGAGAAATCCAGCAAAGGAATAAAATTGTACTTAAATACGATCTCACAATACTTGAAAATGAACACTGTAAACACTATTTTGTAGCTGACTTGCTTCTAACGTTTAAAAATAGATATAGAGGCATCAGGTAATACTGAGACTACCATATCACTGTTTCATAGTATCGTACATTTATGTCAAACTATATAATAAAAAATCTTCCGATATCCTAAATATATATATGTCAGAATACATATGACATATGTTAAAACGGTGATATAGTTTGACAAGAAAAAAACGGAAGTGACTTCCAATACACGTGTAAGAGCCATTTCCCTTCTTTGCCGTTTTTTAACATTGTTTATCTCGAATTCCAGATAAGTCAAACTTTTTGCATTTCCACTTGGAGTTCGAGATAACGAGATTCAACTGTATATGTAAATGCATATGACACTGTGTGTGTCCATGTATATTAATGCATATGATACAGTATGTTCATATATGTAAATGCATATGTCATCATGCTTGCCCATGTATACAAATGCATACAACATCATGCATGTCCATATTTGTAAATGTATGACACTTTTTGTGTCTATTTTTGTTAATGCATATGACACTGTGTGTGTCTATGTATGTAAATGCATATGACACTTTGTGTGTCAGAATTGTTGCATATAACACATACATACTATTTCTCTGTTTTAATTTTTTTCATTAACATGTAAATACCGTAGAATCGTAATTTTTCATGGGTTTAAAATTTCATGGTATTGTTATTTAGACATATTTTTTGGGGAAAAAATTCATGGAATCATATTTTGTGAAAAAAAAACCTGAACGGCTTGAAATTTATAACAGTCTAAATTGGTAGTGAAATATTTTCATTGATGTCAAATTTAGTGGTTCAATCAACAAAGTGAAATTAAATCTCATATGAACATGTGTGATTTTACAGTAACAGGTTTTGAACAATCATCAACTCTTTGATAATTCATTTAATTTTTTAATTATTCCAGTCTGTTGAAGGTTCATTTACAACTACGAGGATTTAGTGTTTTTCTGGATATTGACAGATTAAGAGCTGGAAAATTTGACGAAAATCTGTTAATGAATATCAAATTAGCTCGCCATTTCTTGCTTGTTTTAACACCAAATGCTCTAGACAGGTGTATAGGAGATGAAGACAGACAGGACTGGATACACAAGGTATATAAATAAATTTAAAGAAAGTCTGTTAAAAAAAATATCAAACTAGCTCACCATTTCTTGCTTGGATTACCGGTTTCACTAAATGCTCTAGGCAGGTGTATAGGAGATGAAGACAGACAGGACTGGATACACAAGGTATATAAATAAATTTGAAGAAAATCTGTTCAAAAAAATATCAAATTAGCTCACCATTTCTTGCTTGTATTATCACTAAATTCTCTAGACAGGTGTATAGGAGATGAAGACAGACAGGACTGGATCCACAAGGTATATTAATATATTTGAAGAAAATCTGTAAATAAATATCAAACTAGCTCACCATTTCTTGCTTGTATTACTGGTATCACTGCTCTAGGCAGGTGTATAGGAGATGAAGACAGACAGGACTGGAAACACAAGGTATATAAATAAATTTGAAGAAAATCTGTTCAAAAAAATATCAAACTAGCTCACCATTTCTTGCTTGTGTTATCACTAAATGCTCTAGACAGACGTATAGGAGATGAAGACAGACAGGACTGGATACACAAGGTATATAAATAAATTTGAAGAAAATCTGTTCAAAAAAATATCAAATTAGCTCACCATTTCTTGCTTGTTTTAAACTTAATGCTCTAGACAGGTGTATAGGAGATGAAAACAGACAGGACTGGATACACAAGGTATATAAATAAATTTGAAGAAAATCTGTTCAAAAAAATATCAAATTAGCTCACCATTTCTTGCTTGTATTATCACTAAATGCTCTAGACAGGTGTATAGGAGATGAAGACAGACAGGACTTGATACACAAGGTATATAAATACATTTGAGGAGTTTTACCCACAGTTTGCTATCCCTCTTGTGAAACATGACAATGTTTTCTCTAGGTACATGTAATTGGTGTCTTCTTTGTTTTCAGAATCAGATGTCTCTCTCTATGTTAGTTAATAAACTTCACTGAATAGTACAACACCATTCTATTGCTGTCATTATAAAGCTTCTTCTGCTGGAGTTTGTTTAAGCTTGTGCTTGAGCTACATGTATATAATTTGTAGCATGGTTTGATGATAGACACATTTATATATGTCAGCATCTATTTGAGATTCTTGTCTTGAGTTTTTGCTGAGTTAAAACCTAAGGGTACTTGCTGACGTGCACAAAGTGATGTACTTTGTATATAACTTCATTGTTGTGTAAATAAGTCATTCAGTATATTTATTTGTAACATTGAAATCACTATGTGTGACCACATTTTCAGTATTCTGAAACTTATTAATCAAAAATAAAATATTGACAATTTCTTCAGATTAATAAATAATTATGTTGATTCAATTCCTGAAGAGTTCCAGTATATTTAGAGTCAAAGCTGTACAGACCTATGAAAAGGTAAAACATCCATTCTCATTTGCAAGAGACCTTTGTGTATTTCAAATGACTGGGATTGAACCCACAGCATTGGGACAATTTGTTGATTTGGCAGCTTAACCTCTTGGTCACAGTTGCTTTTTTTTTTTTTTTTTTTTTTTTTTTTTTTTTTTGCAGTACATGTATAAGAGTTTATATATTTTTCAATGGACTTTTACCTAAATACACTGGAACTATAGGGAAATAATGCCACTTGGCTCCCTATTTGCCATATATTACTCTGTGCAGAGGTATTCTAAAGTAGTTGTGAATGTGCATAGTAAAATTTCTGTTTCAACTCTGCTCAAGTAAGTGTAAACAAATAAACTTCATTTAAGCTTTTAAATTTTTTTTGTTTTTTAGAATTTATATTTATTTATTTATTTATTTATTTATTTTTAAAGTTGGACATAATTCATCATCTCGGACAATTAAGACCAAAGGAAACATGTTGGGGGAAAAACATTTTTTATAATTAACTTAGATATAATAAGTTAACCAAAAAAAACTATTAAATTAACTTAGATATACGTCATAACAAGTTTACTCTCTTTAATACAGGAAGTGGTGACTGCACTGGAGAGTGATTGTAATATTATTCCTGTTTTGGACAATTTTGAATGGCCAGTTGCAGAAGTTCTTCCTGAAGATATGCAACAGGTTGTGTACTTTAATGGTGTAAGGTATGTATCATTAAAATAACATGTCATTGACTGTCATTTAAATGAATGACATGAATGACAATGTAGAAATCGTGTTTAAACTTCTATGTGACTATAAAAATGTAAATGTCTATTTCACAAAAACACCATACACACAACTTGTTGCCATAGCAACATACACAACAAATTTGTTTCACAGGATTTATATTAATATAAATATACTGCAGAATCATCAATATTTATGGAGTTTAAATTTCTTGGTTTTTGTAATTCAAAGAAATTATTTGGTAGAATTTTTTTTTTTGTGAGAAAATAAATTTTATTGGGGGCCTTGGTAAGTAAAAATTCTTCTTTGACATTATATGTAATTGTTTTTATTAACCCACAAAAATAGTTAAATTTGTTCCACCATAAACATTTGTGATTTTACGGTATTTGCATCATGTCATATCATATAGGTACAGATAATGTACCAGTATGCATGTATATATAATAAGGTTTATTTATATATAAATAAAGCTATATAGTGTGGGGAAGAAAAAATATCTGTCATGGTCAACTTTCAAATTTGAAAAATTAAAACATTTTTCATAAAAATGTACTTTCATTCAATTAAAATTTAAAAATTTGGGAAGGAGGTAAATAGTATCGGCAGAAAACTGTTCATAATTGGAATCTGCGGTGGGTTCATTTTCAATAATTTTCTTACCAAATGTCTTTATTCCAGCAATTTTAAGAATTTCTTTACAAGTGGATAATATCATATGCCAATCTTTACTGAAATTGACAGGTTAAATTTGTCACACTATATGACTATATTAAAAAATCTATAATCCACTTGAAATTAGTTAATACATTACATATATCCAGTATAGTTCATTTCATCTTTTATAGGTATGCATGTGCTTGATGTGTATTGCTTGCTCCTAGCTAGCTTATTCAGTATTTATACAGCCATCAAGTACAATCCTTTAAATTTGCTTTGTTGCTTTTATTTCGATTCTTTACAGCAACCTCGCGTCAAAACTGCTTAACATGCCATTTAGAAAACCCTATCAATATGACAATGTTTAGGAAGAAAGTGTAATGTATTGGAATCATGTAGGCAATATCACATTATTTTCATGACATTTTGATATGCTTTCAGTTGACATTGCTTTTCCACATATTTAGATTGGTATCATATTTTTTGAAGTTGTCAAGTTTGTCCAAATAAATTACCTTGAACTGAATTTACAGCAACATTGAAAAGACACAAATATACATGTATTAAAATACATGGATATGCATGTAAATATCCAATAATGGGCCCTACAAAATTTTTATCAAGTACAGTAAAACCATTATTTATTGCTAGCATTTTTTCAGCCTCATTTTGACATTATAAGGGGATTGGCAATAAGGGAGGCTTTAAGGGATGAAATGGTTTTTGAGAGTTCAAAACAATGTGGTGATTAGCAAGATGGTGAAGTTATCAGTTTTACTGTATTGGACATCAAATGATAATTGAATTTTTTTCATCAATTTTTAACATCATCTTAATATATCATGAAAATAATGTGATTACCTGTTTGTAAATTTGCTAGATAGATTAAAAAATTGTGATTTAGGCCATTTACTAGATACGGTAGATGAATATAGTGATTAAGGCCATTTGAAAATAATTTTTAGTTTATGTTTATTCATAAAAATTATAGATTTTACCACTAAGTACATGTACTTCATATTAGTACACCAATATCTTATGATTTTTTGTGTTGCAGTTTTCAATCATATCTTGCAATGTAATTTAAGTTGCCATTTGAAATAGCTATTTTAGAAATAGAAATTATTTTGCTCGAGGTTCAATATATTTAATTTTTTGTAGTTATAAAACTTATATTACACAAAAGGCTGAAACATGTCTTTATAATTATGGCAAGAAATCAGAAAATGAGTACCGTTTTTCTTTAAAATTATCGAAATTATCAAAATTTTGAATTTGCACCAAATATGTTTAATATAGGCTTTGAATGTTGTATGGTTTGTGTTAATTATAATTTTTTTTTAATATCCTGCTTTTGAGGTTGTTGTTTCTAAGATATCCTGCTTTGGACATTGTTGTTTCTATGATATCCTGCTTCCGACATTGTTGTTTCTATGATACTGCTTCAGACATTGCTGTTTCTATGATATCCTGCTTTTGAGGTTGTTGTTTCTTTGATTTCCTGTTTTTGAGGTTGTTGTTTCTAAGATATCCTGCTTTAGACATTGTTGTTTCTATGATATCCAACTTCAGACATTGTTGTTTCTATGATACTGCTGCAGACTTTGTTGTTTCTATGATGTCCTGCTTTTGAGGTTGTTGTTTCTTTGATTTCCTGTTTTTGAGGTTGTTGTTTCTAAGATATCCTGCTTTAGACATTGTTGTTTCTTTGATATTCTGCTTCAGACATGGTTGTTTCTATGATGTCCAACATAAGACATTATTGTCTCCATGGTAACACTGTTCCTGATGTTGTTTTATAAGCAAACTCAGCTTCAGTCATTGTCATATTGGTTACATAGCTCTTGCTTTATTTCTGTGACAAAACATCCATTAATTGAGATTTTTGTTACAATGGTTACTTTATTCTGTCTCATGTTGTTTCTAAGGGAACATCTTTCATGTTGTTGTTTTAAAAGCCCACTAGTCATTTATTGTAGTGGAAACACAATCCCTACTTAATTTCTGACATAACATTCATTATCTGAGATTTTTGTTACCATGGTTACATATTCTCTGTTGTTTAAAATACAACCAGCTTATGTTACAGTGACATTATGGCCCTTGCTTGTTTTCTTTGACATAACATCCAACATCAATCCATTTGGTTACTATGGAAACACCTTACCGCTAATCTTTGTAGTGGCTACCCCTGGGTTTTTGCTATGACATTCCTATAAATCAAAGGCATTTATTTAGTGGATATGGCTACATCTTTTTTTTTTTTTTTCTTTTTTTTTTTGGGGGGGGGGGGTTATTATTTTTTTAAATCACTATCAATTTCAATCCGTTTTGAATGTTTACATAGTCCTTGCTGTCACTGTTACAACAATCTGCTTTTATCTATACATGGAAATTACATCTATTGGCATCACAATCTTATTGACACTGTTACAGCTGTCAGTATTTCTGCTTTTGTTTACATTTTGGAATCACATTTATTGGCACCATAATCCAGTTGACATTGGTACAATTGTCTAGTTGCTACTTAGGATTATCAGTAAATCTGCTTTTGTCTACACATGGGAATCACATTTATTGACACCATAATCTAGTTGAAACTGGTACATCTGTCAGTTAAAATGCTTTTCTATATACACGGGAATCACATTTATCGGCAATATAATTTAGTTGACATTGGTACAATAATCTATTTGACACTTACAGCTGTCGGTAAATCTGCTTTTGTCTTCACATGGGAAACACACTTATTAGTACCATAATCTAGTTGACATTGGTAAAATAGTCTAGATGACACTTTCAGCTATCAGTAAATCTGCTTTTGTCTTCATTTGGGAATCACATTTATTGGCATCACAATCTTATTGACACTGTTACAGCTGTCAGTAATTCTGCTTTTGTCTACACATGGGAATCACATTTATTGACAACATAATCTAGTTGAAACTGGTACATCTGTCAGTTAAAATGCTTTTCTATATACATGGGAATCACATTTATCGGCAATATAATTTAGTTGACATTGGCACAATAATCATTTCACACTTACAGCTATCGGTAAATCTGCTTTTGTCTTCACATGGGAATCACACTTATTGGTACCATAATCTAGTTGACATTGGTAAAATAGTCTAGATGACACTTTCAGCTATCAGTAAATCTGCTTTTGTCTTCATTTTGGAATCACATTTATTGGCATTACAATCTAATTGACACTGTTACAGCTGTCAGTAAATCTGCTTTTGTCTACACTTGGGAATCACACTTATTGGTACCATAATCTAGTTGACATTGGTAAAATAGTCTAGATGACACTTTCAGCTATCAGTAAATCTGCTTTTGTCTTCATTTGGGAATCACATTTATTGGCATCACAATCTTATTGACACTGTTACAGCTGTCAGTAATTCTGCTTTTGTCTACACCTGGGAATCACATTTATTGGCACCATAATCTAGTAGACACTGGTACAATTGTCTAGTTGCTACTTAGGATTATCAGTAAATCTGCTTTTGTCTACACATGGGAATCACATTTATTGACACCATAATCTAGTTGACACTGTTACAGCTGTCAGTAAATCTTTTTTTGTCTACACATGGGAATCACATTTATTGACACCATAATCTAGTTGAAACTGGTACATCTGTCAGTTAAAATGCTTTTCTATATACATGGGAATCACAATTTATTGGCAATATAATTTAGTTGACATTGGCACAATAATCATTTCACACTTACAGCTGTCGGTAAATCTGCTTTTGTCTACACCTGGGAGTCACATTTATTGGCATCATAATCTAGTTGACACTGGTAAGATAGTCTAGATGACACTTTCAGCTACCAGTAAATCTGCTTTTGTCTTCATTTGGGAATCACATTTATTGGCATCACAATCTTATTGACACTGTTACAGCTGTCAGTAATTCTGCTTTTGTCTACACCTGGGAATCACATTTATTGGCACCATAATCCAGTTGACATTGGTACAATTGTCTAGTTGCTACTTAGGATTATCAGTAAATCTGCTTTTGTCTACACATGGGAATCACATTTATTGACACCATAATCTAGTTGAAACTGGTACATCTGTCAGTTAAAATGCTTTTCTATATACACGGGAATCACATTTATCGGCAATATAATTTAGTTGACATTGGTACAATAATCTATTTGACACTTACAGCTGTCGGTAAATCTGCTTTTGTCTTCACATGGGAAACACACTTATTAGTACCATAATCTAGTTGACATTGGTAAAATAGTCTAGATGACACTTTCAGCTATCAGTAAATCTGCTTTTGTCTTCATTTGGGAATCACATTTATTGGCATCACAATCTTATTGACACTGTTACAGCTGTCAGTAATTCTGCTTTTGTCTACACATGGGAATCACATTTATTGACAACATAATCTAGTTGAAACTGGTACATCTGTCAGTTAAAATGCTTTTCTATATACATGGGAATCACATTTATCGGCAATATAATTTAGTTGACATTGGCACAATAATCATTTCACACTTACAGCTATCGGTAAATCTGCTTTTGTCTTCACATGGGAATCACACTTATTGGTACCATAATCTAGTTGACATTGGTAAAATAGTCTAGATGACACTTTCAGCTATCAGTAAATCTGCTTTTGTCTTCATTTTGGAATCACATTTATTGGCATTACAATCTAATTGACACTGTTACAGCTGTCAGTAAATCTGCTTTTGTCTACACTTGGGAATCACACTTATTGGTACCATAATCTAGTTGACATTGGTAAAATAGTCTAGATGACACTTTCAGCTATCAGTAAATCTGCTTTTGTCTTCATTTGGGAATCACATTTATTGGCATCACAATCTTATTGACACTGTTACAGCTGTCAGTAATTCTGCTTTTGTCTACACCTGGGAATCACATTTATTGGCACCATAATCTAGTAGACACTGGTACAATTGTCTAGTTGCTACTTAGGATTATCAGTAAATCTGCTTTTGTCTACACATGGGAATCACATTTATTGACACCATAATCTAGTTGACACTGTTACAGCTGTCAGTAAATCTTTTTTTGTCTACACATGGGAATCACATTTATTGACACCATAATCTAGTTGAAACTGGTACATCTGTCAGTTAAAATGCTTTTCTATATACATGGGAATCACAATTTATTGGCAATATAATTTAGTTGACATTGGCACAATAATCATTTCACACTTACAGCTGTCGGTAAATCTGCTTTTGTCTACACCTGGGAGTCACATTTATTGGCATCATAATCTAGTTGACACTGGTAAGATAGTCTAGATGACACTTTCAGCTACCAGTAAATCTGCTTTTGTCTTCATTTGGGAATCACATTTATTGGCATCACAATCTTATTGACACTGTTACAGCTGTCAGTAATTCTGCTTTTGTCTACACCTGGGAATCACATTTATTGGCACCATAATCTAGTTAACATTGGTACAATAGTCTAGTTGACACTTACATCTATCAGAAAATCTGCTTTTGTCTACACATGGGAATCACATTTATTGGCACCATTATCTAGTTGACACTGGTACAATAGTCTAGTTGACACTGTTACAGCTGTCAGTAAATCTGCTTTTGTCTACACATGGGAATCACATTTATTGGCACCATAATCTAGTTGACACTGATACAGTTGTCTAGTTGACACTGTTACAGGTGTCAGTAAATCTGCTTTTGTCTTCATTTGGGAATCACATTTATTGGCATCACAATCTAATTTACACTGGTACAATAGTCTAGTTGACGCTTACAGCTATCAGTAAATCTGCTTTTGTCTACACCTGGGAATCACATTTATTGGCAACATAATTTGGTTGACACTGGTACAATAGTCTAGTTGACACAATTACAGCTGTCAGTAAATTATTTTGTCTACACATGGGAATCACATTTATTGACACCATAATCTAGTTGACACTTTAACAGCTGTCAGTAAATCTGCTTCTGTCTACACCTGGGAATCTAGATAATTGGCACCATAATCTAGTGGACACTGATACAATAGTCTAGTTGCCACTTACAGCTATCAGTAAATCTGCTTTTGTCTACATCTGGGAATCAGATTTATTGGCACCATTATCTAGTTGACACTGGTACGTTAGTCTAGTTGACACTTACAGCTATCAGTAAATCTGCTTTTGTCTACACCTGGGAGTCACATTTATTGGCACCATAATCTAGTTGACACTGGTAAAATAGACTAGATGAGACTTTCAGCTATCAGTAAATCTGCTTTTTTCTTCATTTGGGAATCACATTTATTGGCATCACAATCTTATTGACACTGTTACAGCTGTCAGTAATTCTGCTTTTGTCTACACCTGGGAATCACATTTATTGGCACCATAATCTAGTTGACACTGGTACAATAGTCTAGTTGACACTTACATCTATCAGAAAATCTGCTTTTGTCTACACATGGGAATCACATTTATTGGCACCATAATCTAGTTGACACTGGTACAATAGTATAGTTGACACTGTTACAGCTGTCAGTAAATCTGCTTTTGTCTAGACATGGGAATCACATTTATTGACACCATAATCTAGTTGAAACTGGTACATCTGTCAGTTAAAATGCTTTTCTATATACATGGGAATCACATTTATTGGCAATATAATTTAGTTGACATTGGCACAATAATGATTTCACACTTACAGCTGTCGGTAAATCTGCTTTTGTCTTCACATGGGAATCACATTTATTGGCATCACAATCTTATTGACACTGTTACAGCTGTCAGTAATTCTGCTTTTGTCTACACATGGGAATCACATTTATTGACACCATAATCTAGTTGAAACTGGTACATCTGGTAGTTAAAATGCTTTTCTATATACATGGGAATCACATTTATCGGCAATATAATTTAGTTGACATTGGCACAATAATCATTTCACACTTACAGCTGTCGGTAAATCTGCTTTTGTCTTCACCTGGGAATCCCATTTATTGGCAACATTATCTAGTTGACACTGGTACAATAGTCTAGTTGACACTTACAGCTATCAGTAAATCTGCTTTTGTCTACGCCTGGGAATCACATATATTGGCACCATGATCTAGTTGACACTGGTACAGTAGTCTAGTTGACACTTACATCTATCAGTAAATCTGCTTTTGTCTACACATGGAAATCACATTTATTGACACCATAACCTAGTTGACACTTTTACAGCTGTCAGTAAATCTGCTTTTGTCTACACCTTGGAATCACATTTATTGGCACCATAATCTAGTTTACACTTGTACAATAATCTAGTTGACACTGTTACAGCTGTCAGTAAATCTGCTTTTGTCTTCACATGGAAATCACATTTATTGACACCATAATATAGTTGACACTTTTACAGCTGTCAGTAAATCTTTTTTTGTCTACACATGGGAATCACATTTATTGGCACCATAACCTAGTTGACACTTTTACAGCTGTCAGTAAATTTGCTTTTGTCTTTACCTGGGAATCACATTTATTGACACCACAATCTAGTTGACACTTTTACAGCTGTCAGTAAATTTGTTTTTGTCTTTACCTGGGAATCACATTTATTGACACAATAATCTAGTTGACACTTTTACAGTTGTCAGTAAATTTGCTTTAATCTCACCTGGGATTCACATTTATTTAGCACCATAATCTAGTTGACACTGGTTCAGCTGTTAATAAATCTGCTTTTGTCTGCACTTGGAAATCACATCAAAAGTTTAATGTAAACTAGTTATTTTTAACATTTAGCTTATGAAAATCTGATAAGTTTCTTACCGGCAGAAATTGTTGTTATTGATGTAAATGGTAAAACCACACACTTATCAATCATAGAACCACTCATTGCCTAGGTTCAAATCTCAGTTCAGTTCACTCGCCAAAGGTTGAAGGTTTTTTACAGGCATTCTTGTTTCCTTCTATACACCAGAACTAAAAGACTCAATAAGTGAAAAATTCTTGACTGGATTTATTACTCCACTTTATTCTGTTTTATAGATCAGATTATATAAAAACCTTGTTAACACATCTGATGGCTCAATTTTAATCCAATCTTCATCAATCTTAGTCAGAATGATCCTCTTGACAAAAACTAGCTGAAGTATTTTTCCAGGTTATGTCATGTCAATAAGTAGGTCACCAGGTCAAATTATATAAAAATCCTGTTAACACATCTGAGGGCTCAATTTTAGACCAATCTTCATCAAACTTATTGCGATTGATCCTCTTGACAAAAGCTAACTCAAGTTCATATATGGGTCAATAAATAGGTCACTAGTTCGAAATATAGGAAAAATCTCCTTTAAAAATAGAAGCTCCAGTTTGCCAAAATCAAGCTGAGTGTACATCATTTTCAGGTGAGCGTCCAGGGCCTTCATGGCCCTCTTGTTTTGTCTACTCTGGTTTCCTCTGTCATCTCAGAACTGCCTGCCTCGATATAAATCTATATTACTTCACTCTCTCTTTAATTCAAATTTTGGCTTTACATTTTCGGCCATATTAAAAATTAAACGATAAAATGTCATTGTGTACAGGATGCATGTCGGGCATGATTTACTTTGCAAATAGAATGATTTCTAAACTCTCTCCTTTTTTTTTGTGTATTATTGTTTAAACAAGGTTAATTTATACATTATATTTCATGTTTCATTTAATTTCTTTTTTTAAAAATCTACTAAAATCCATGTATTTGTTTCACAACTAAGATTCTCTTTTTATAATTCTGTTCAGTTTTTTTATTAAGTACATACCATTTTGTTTAATAGGAAAATTTTAATTTTTAAATTTTTGATGTAATAGATGGATATAACAACTTTTAACTTCTTTACTCACCAGGGATACAAGTTATAATTTGTCCTATAATAACCTGTAATTCCTGCACTTTCATGTTTTAAAGTCAGAATTCCTATAAATGTTTTTATTCCCTGCAAGTTATTTGTGACAATAAAAATACAACAAAGGCCAAGTCCTACTCTCACAGATTCTGATGTCATTTGATAGTTTTCTTGGTGAAGTTTGTTGGTTTCCTCCACCATCCATGAATATAAGTGAAAGAATTTTGACTGGTTCATAAAGAAATTACTTCATTCCACTCGTTAGAAGATGGTTAGAGAAACCAAATAAAAAAAAAACAGTATTGGACCTTCTTCAGTGCTTTACATCATCAAAGCATTACTGTGTGTACTGTGTGATAAAGAGCAGTTTCTTGTTTGTTGCCATATTGCCAAAAGGCCTTTACATATGCTACAAATCCCTTTGCAGCTGATAGCATATCAGATATATGAGAAACTGAAATAAAAAAAAAACAGTATTGGACCTTGTTCAGTGCTTTACATCATTGAATGGCTGTAGGATGAAGAGTGGTTTGTTGTTTGTTGAAATAAGGTCTTCACATATGCTACAAATCCCTCTGAAACTGATAGCTTCTCAGAAATATGAGAATCTGAAATTAAAAAAAACAGTATTGGACCTACTTCAGTGCTTTACATCATTGATGGTTGCATGATGAAGGATAATTTCTTGTTTGTTGCCAAAAGACCTTCATGTATGCTACAAATCCCTCTGCTGCTAATAGTATCTCAGAAATACAAGAACCTGAAACAAAAAAATTATTGGACCTTCTTCAGTGCTTTACATCATTGACGGGCTGCACTATGAAGAGTGGTTTCTTGTTTTATCCTTTACTCAAGTTTATTAAAATGTCACAAGTATATAATTACATGTAATAATCAACTGTTTGTAAAACCTGAAAACTGCAACACAATCATGTTCATAATACTTCATGTTTAACTTTGGTTTGTTTAACACTTTCTGTTTAACTGACAAATTTTAATTAATATTTTTTAAAAGACATGTTTGCATTTGAAATTTTAGAATGCAGTCGAAAACTTATTTTTAAATTTGAAAAAATGCAATAGTTTCTTTATTTTCACACTTTTTTATTTTTAGACAGGTTTTATAGCATAATAGCTTAAAAAAATTGGTTTAACTTAAATTATCTGACAAGATCTTCTCATTCACAGTACATTATTTTGACTGTATTCTAACAGAAACTGATAGATATGAATTTAAAAAAAAAGATTGAAACAATTTAAACAAATGGCCTTAATTATTGTTAACTAGTAGATATAATTTATTTAATCCAT
Source organism: Tegillarca granosa (assembly GCA_029721355.1). Lineage (NCBI taxonomy): Eukaryota > Metazoa > Mollusca > Bivalvia > Arcoida > Arcidae > Tegillarca > Tegillarca granosa. Next base: position 23,115,618 of record CM056607.1, read on the forward strand.
ATAGATGGGTGCATGATTATCAAGAAGCATGCATGGCCAAGCTAGAAGCTTTTCTGCGAGGAAGAATCCCTCCTATATCACCCCTAGCAACAGAGATCACTCCAGTTCCTCCAGAAATCCCTCCACATCCACAGCCCACTAATCAGGAAGACTGTGATGTATTAAGTCCTGCACAGACACCTAACAGACCCAGAGTAATGGGAGATCGGGCAAGCTTTATGCGAAAGGCTTCAACAGGATTACTTACATCATTGATAACAATCGTAGAAAATTACTAACTTAAAAAGCTTTAAATAACTGTTATATCCTGCTTTTGATATGTTTTATAGATATTGACAGATATATACCCCTTTTTTGGTATGATATTTATGGGTACTGGCTAATATACCCCACTGTTAATATGTTTTATAGGGCATTTGATGCATATGCCCTAATGTTGAATTTTTGAAAATTGAATATAAGAGTAAATAAAACATTTTATGGCTCAAATGTAAGCAACCATCAAATACAAATATAATTTTTATTTAGTAAACCTGCCCTTTATGCTCTTAAAAATTCTTATAAAATAAAGATTTTTAATTCAAAGCTTTGAGGAGAATCCAAACATCAACCTAACCGACTCTGGTTCAAAACAATCCAAGTACCAGGGGCTTTCAAAATTATTATTCTCCTGATTCTGTAATCTGGTGTAGTCAAAACTCTTTTAAACATCTGAATGGCACTTATAACTATATTAAATCACATTTAACTTGAGCACTTCATTTAGCAAAATTCACTGTGAATAAATGGATATAGGCAAAACAGCATTTGGAAGTGGGGATTACAGTAATGTACTCTACTTTGTCCCTCTGTCACACTTTTTATCCACACCAATACTCTTATACCATCAGTTGAATTTTGATGAATCATTACAGGAATAATCAGTAGGAGGTGTAGTTATCTATAATGAGTCATGTGTATTTTTTCATTATTTTTTGTCTGTCTTAGATCTCTGTAATTCCTCCTCAGAAATTATGAATCTTGATAGAAATCATTAATTTCAGACAAAGATTACAGTGCCTCTCACTGCCTATGCTTGAATCCCACTAGCCAGATGTTGGTGGTTTTCTCTTGGCACTCGGGTTTCCTCCTCTATTCCAGTACCGACATGTATTATGCCAAAAATAATTACTGTTTGAGTCACTGTGTTTGTGACAGTGAATGATGCAAAACTTTCATAGAAAATCCTATTAGCTTGAATTAATTTTGTATTTTCCCCTTACTTGAATCTAGTCGTAACAGGAAATCGCTATATGCATTCATTATTACCATGACATATTTCTGTAGAAAGGAAACTGTTACAGGGATTTTACATGTTAAAATGGTGATGTTTACACTAGAAGTGGTGTTTTTGGTGTCAAATTATATAGTATGTGCAAAAGAATCCACCCTTTGCCTTTTTTCAATATGTAAAATCCCATAGCAGTTAGACTACACTCAAGTAAAGGAAAAATATCCAACATATATAAAGTAAATTGGATTTTCTATGAAAATGCATCAAAAATTCACTGTCACAAACATAGTGACTCAGACAGTAGTGACGAATCCAAAATTTATTTTTTACTCTGTATTAGAAACAAGTATATTGATTTGAATCTGATGGGTGTTTACTTTGTGTCATGAACTTTTTATTTACTATTTATTGTTTACTTTGTTGTTTTTTTATACATATGTTGTTATTTTTGTTGTTATAATAGTATTAGGTTCATTTGGTAGCTAAATTAACTTAAGATATTTTGAATGAGCAAGTGTTACTGTGGTTACTAAAATTTTCTGTCAATATCAGTCTGTCTGTGTTTCTGAGAAAACTATCTGTGACTTTATAAGCAATGCTTAAATTGCTAGTACATTGTCTGCACTTTCCTAGACCAATTAGTCAATTTTGCAGGTACCGATAAAGCCACTTGGTTAGGAACTACAACAACGAAAAAATGTTGTCATTTGCATTCACCTGGGGTCAAAGTCCCAGTGGTGTCAAGTGGTGAGACAACACAAGTTTTTAGACGACTGTCTTTACCACTCTGCAGCCATTACCCAATAAGAGGTTAAGATACACTTGTTAATGTGAAGTATATGCCAATGTTCTTGTCTTTTTGTCATTTTTGTAAATTATCTGCTTTGAAATGTCAGTTTTCCTTTCAATGACCTATCTTGTGATATCTACCCAGTTATAATATTTGTATGGTACCATATTTCTAATTGCATATAATTTTTATCTAAGTAAAAATAACCTTGTACTTAAGATGAGCACATTACTGTTTGAGTCACTGTGTTTTTGACAGTAAATTTTGCTTAATTTTCATAGAAATCCTATTTACCTGAATTAGGTTTGGTATTTTTTACTTACATGGGTGCAGTCCTAACTGAGAATTCCATGATTACAACAGAATATGTCTGTAGAAAAGAAACTGTTGCTGCCACGTGAATTTTACATGTTTAGAAACAAAGCAGATGATGGATTCTTTTGCACATACAATTTAATTACAAACATCACTTTCAGTATAAACATGTAAACATTTTTGACAGCAACAGTTTTCTTCTGCAGAAATGTTTTATGGCAGTCGCAGATGCCCTTTAAATTTTCCTGTTATAACTAGACTCAAGTACATGTGTAAGTGAAAAGTACCAAATACATGTAATACTTATGGTGTAAACATCACCTTTTAATCAAAATTCACTATCACAAACACAGTGACACAGACAGTAATCATTTAACAATTCAGTTTTTGTAGAAGAATTTTATGATAAAATATTCCAGCTTTTTTTTTCTGTATTAGCATAATTAGTGTATATAGACATTAGATTTCCTGTCCACATATGTCATACATTCCTCTCTCCTGAATTATACATATTTTTATATGTTTATCTCCCCTTACATACATTTATCTCCCCTTATTATATACATTATCTCCCCTAGATATATCAGTTATTTCCTGTTATTATATAATTTTATCTCCCCTTATATACAATTATCTCCCCTAATCATATATAATTATCTCCCCTTACTAATTTTCCTAACAAACATTCCAGCTAGCTCCCCTTCTGCTGCTGCTGCTGTTGCTTCTGATGTAGATATATTAATGTCAAGGTCACCTACAACCATTGTTTTATATTTTTTCTAAAAATAAAAAAAAAACAAAAAAAATTACTTTTTAGTTTCATGCAACAAATTATCATCATACCCAATGGAAAAATTTATAAAGACTGAGAAAAAATCTTGTTATCTAAGTGGCGTCTTATCATGTAAACCAGGAACAATCACCTATTTGATGAACCTGTTTGCATGAGACAGACAAGAGCAAACATCCATTATCAGTATTGTACACCAAAATACAAGTATACCGTAATTGGAGTATACCTCAAAATTGATGTAAACTCAAGTATACCCTTGAATTGAAATAAACTAAATTATACCTCAAAATTGGAGTAAACTGAAGTATACCTCAAAATTGGAGTACACTGTCCACTCATGAATTGCATTCAAAAATTTAAAAATATATACAACATGTAGTACTAGTAAATGAAATTTTATCTTTCAATAAATAAGAAAAATCACTAGTTTAATAGCCTTATAAATCATTGGCATGGAGAAATTGAATAATGATAGCATTCACTTTTTATGTGTGTACTCCAGTTGAGGTAAACTATCAGATATTACTTTTGCTCCTCTTTTGGAATAAATCTCTCCATAAAAGTGTTGATAAGAATTTATCAAGAAAGGGGAATAACTCATTCATCATCTAATTTGTTTACTTACTTCATGATAAGTATCATGTCAGATTGCAGTCTGAAATTTACAGGTCAAGGTCATTCAAGTAGTCCAATCAGAAATTTTTACAATGTGTTCTCACCTGACAATCAATGTCTTATTGTTGTAATACTTGTTTGTTTTGTTAATTGTTGATGTTAACTTACTACTAACAATATGATATATTCCACTTTATGTATATTGATATACAGAATGAGTAAATACACCAACTATTCCAGTGTGTGTGTGTGTGTGTATGTGTGTGTGTGTGTGTGTGTAATATAAAAATCTTCAACAATGTGTGTATATACATGTACAGGATGGATTGTAATTACTGTAAATACTAATTTATTTTTTTGTGATTTTATAACTTGAAACACTTGTTGCTTATAAAGCGCACAATAACAGTGATGTATTATAGTAACATATATGTTTGGTAAAAAAAAACGTGGTGATACGTTATTAAATAAAACCGAGATATTGTATGTGACATATCAAGCTTAAATCCATATTTATTTGTATAAATTTTTGCCATTTTGGAATGCTGTCAGAAGTTCGCGACATTCTTGTCATGATCGGAGACACATATTTTTATTATGATTATTTTTATTATTGATGTTAATATTAAAATTATTATTATTTACAACTACTAAAATTGAATTTTGTTTTCATTACTGCATCAACAATCAAAATCTATAATGAAGTACTTAAGTAAATTTATGATAAATTATAATTTTGTTGAAGAAATAAAATATGTCTGATTATTTTTTCAAGAGGAAAAAAAAATTAAGCATCAAGTTAAAATAAGTTTCAATGTTTGATGCATGCTACACATTTTATCTTGTGATTCTGGACAAATTATCTTCTATGTCATCTTAATCAAAAATGGATATAGTTGTAATTGGCAGAAAAATCTGGCCCCAGTTTCACAGTCATTCACTCAATTGAAACTGGGGTCTGATAAACAATAAAATGTACTATAACTATGATTTACTTCCTGAAGTGTCACATATTATTATATATTGTTAAATAAATGGTTAATAATCAACCTCTGATTTGATTGAAATTGTTCATCTAGTCTGCGACTTAGATAATAAATATTAACACAGTGTAATAATTAATGTATTTTGCTATATATCTATTTATTGGACTATATTGTTAAAGTCCAATAAAAAATAAAATTTTGTTATTCAAATAGATCTGTTTTACTACAGTATTATGCTTTAGTATTTACCTTGATATTAAGACTGCCGGATCAGTTAACTCCCTTTGCTTAACATTCCGACCAAGAATCTCTTTATAAAAACCATCCTTCTATATAAGATCCATGTTTCTTATCTTAGGTCCCACTGGTGGTCTTTATATTCAGGTTATATATATATATATATATATATATATATATATATATATATATATATATATATATATATATATATATATATATTTATAATTATTGTTTAAAATTGAAGTGGTTTAATGTTAGTTAAAAATAACTTAATTTTTCTAAGTTTTTTTTTCTTGAAACAAAAAAATAAAAAATAAAAATAAAACAGCACTTTGATATATAAGAGTCAATTCACTAATAACAAGCAAATTGTTTATACATTTTTTAAAATTTTTTGAGGCCATCAATTATTTTTGTGCAATAATTTTCAAATATTTTTATGGTTTTTCCCTATTTATGTACATACATGTATTTATATACACTAGTATACCAATTATAGCTAAATATAGTTAAAAATTGCTCATATGACTCTTATAAGATAATCACTAACATTTTATATATGTATGTTTATTTTTATTATAATATATTTAATGTTTACCAACAAGTATATATTTGTTTTTTTGTTGTTTTTTTTAGTACCAGTTTGCAGTCAGATCTTAATGACATTTTCATGTGCATTTACAACTTCAAATGCACTGATCATGGAATTTTTTTGTAGAAGTACAAATTTTATGCTTGATTCATGATACATTTTTTAGGTGCATGTACAATATTTCATGCATAGATCATGATGATTTTTTTCATGTACATTTACAAATTTTCTTGCTTGGATGGTGAAAACATTTTTTTGTTTCATTAAAAATTTTCAAGCATGATTCACAATAACATTCTTATGTGCCTGTACAAATTTTCATGCACAGAACATGATGACCTTTTTATGTGCATGTACCAAATTTCATGCACAGATGAAGATAACATTTTAATGTACATTTTTAATACACTTTGTATGTAAAACTATGTTAAATATGTTATGTATCATTCAGCCATTGAGCCCATGAAAACCCAACCCTAGTAAATTCTATTCCACTCCAAACTTAGCTACAGTGAAACCAATGAAAACAAAACCCTAGTAAGTAATTATTTTTACTCTACACTGATCTACAGCCAAACCAATGAAAAGGAAACAACTTTTGTACACTCTAATCTTACCTACAGCATAACAAGTAAACCCTAAATAAACTTTATTCATTCTGAATGGTTTTATCATGGCAGGCTATGTCTTTTGTTTCTCAAAAAGTTACCTTCATTTTTATCATTAAACAACTTTGTAAAGCAAAAATCTGACTGAACAAATGAAGAAAAGATGAAAAGAGGTATAACTATAAATATATGTATAGTGTGGTCTGGGTAGCTCAGTTGGTAAAGCACTCGCCTATAGTGGGGGAGGTCCCAGGTTTGATCCCCAGTCAGACCCTGCATTTTTTCTCCCTCCTGTTACACATATATATCAATATACCAATATATATATATATATATATATATATATATATATATATATAAATTTATTTATTTAAATGGGGGGTGCAATTTTATCATTATTTATCTTAAAACCTTAATTTTTCCAGTCGTTCTAAGAATTTCTGTGACATAAACTTAATTTCTTTTTTATTATTATAACTAATTCTATGTTTTCTATGTATCTATTCAGATGGGTGCATGACTATCAGGATGCTTGTGTGGATAAAGTACAAACATTTCTAAGTGGTGAGCGCAGTCCATTGGATAAAATTCCACACAGTTCATCACAAGGATCTTTATTTTCTGACATACCACGACGAGGTTCTAGAGATTTATTATCTGAACCCCCGCGACGTGGTTCAAAGGAAGCGTTATCATAAAATTATGTCAATGAATCATGTATTATATACAAGCAATCTTAATGGGGTTCTGTGTTTATAACTATCTGGAACACCAGTGAAAAGGGAGATAACTTCATAAATTACTGATTACAAGAAAAATATATCATATACAGCACTGAAGTAAAGGGAGATTACAGAATAAAAAAAATGACCCAAGCGGAGATAATGCATCAATCAAGTTTTATAAGTATATCATAATTGTCATTATTACAAGCTCCATATTTGTTTTTGTTTTTTTTTTAAAGGGGGGAGGACTTGTGTTAGGTGACCTGTTAAGCATGTAATCAGAAAGTGCATTAGGATGGATGGATGGGGTTGCAATGGTCAAGCTGCAAATTTCTAATAAGGAAAGAAATATATAATCGGCAGATATCTTCTGAGGTTCTGATGTGAGTAAACACATTGATATAAACCTCACTTTTAAAGGCGAAAATAGTTTATGAATTTGTCATACATACTCTTCCTCTTTTCTCCAAATGTTCCAATTTTGTTTTTACCGGTATTAGATTTTTGGATCAAGACAAAACAGAATAATTCATAAGGATTGTTTGTATATATTACAGTATATATTTAGTCATAGTTTTAGTATTTTAGAGTTTATTTTTAAATTTTACATATTGATAAAAGTGATATTTACATAATTGATTCAATTTTCAGGAATTTTAAACAATTTAAAGAATGTGACAGGTTTGTTAATTACATGTACTAATTTTCTTATAAAGTTCATTTGTATTTTCTGTTATAATAAATCTGTAATATTTGTTGTAAAACTACATCAGGTCTGCATACTTTATCATCCAATAACAAAAACAAGAACTTCTTGTCTTTTTTTCTGCCAGAAAGAAAAAAAATTAATTAGAAAATATATTCCCCAAGTTTACAAGTTTTACAAGTGTAAAACTTAATTGTGACTTCATATCATATGCAGATGTTTTTACCCATGGGTAAGGCTTCATTGGCAAAGCAGGGGATTTTTCTGTTTGAGGTGGGAGAAAAAAGGGTTCAGTAATAATTTTTTTGTCAGCATTTAAGTAATCTTACTAAAGTTGTACCTTAAAGATGGGACAAGAAAACAAACAGTTACAAGTGTTTTTCTTAGCTTTTATATTGTATGCATTCAAATCTATGGAAACAAATAGTTGTCATGGAAACCAACAGTTTATACTGATGTTAAACACCTGATGTAGTATTTCACAATACATTTTCTGTATGAGGTATATTTTACTTATTAGTATTATATCTTACTATTATAACTATTTTTGTGATTTTGATTGATGTCTTTATATGATATGTTTAAGACATCTACTTTCTTTGTTTTCAAGATGTCAACCTTCTTTATTTTCAAGACTTTCTTTTTTCTTTCTTCATTTTCAAGATATCAGTCTTCTTCATTTTCAAGACATCTTTTTTCCTCTTTTTTCTTTTCTTTTTTTAGTTAAAACAGCCTTTTTTCTTTCTTTCTTATTTTTCTTTTTTTTAATTTTCAAATATCCTTTTTTCTTTTTTTTTCCAACATCCTTTTTTCTTTTATTTTCAAGAATTTTTTTTTAATTTTAGATTGTGACCATTAATTAATACTCACATTAGGTTTTTTTTCCATTAATCAAGCCTTTTAGATTTTTATACATGTGGTTGTGAGGATTCTCACATTGTCATATGTAGTCTATTATATTTCTTTCTATATAGCAAATATTTAGAACAACAAACTCTTTGCCATTTTAATTTATGTAATTTTATGTGTTACTGCTGTGAAAATTTTCATTAGATCAGAATTGTTGTAGCAGATGAAACATATTAGATAAATCAGGTTTCACACAAGCTTTGAAAACTTGACCACTTGTTTTCACAAACACCACAAAAAATCTAAGTCATTGTTCAGTCTTACTGCTGTCAAACTTGCCTTGCATAGAGGGCCTTAGTAGTTGCATATTTCAAAGGGAACATATCATGTCAAATCTTACTTCCAAGATTTGAATCCCTATTATGCATTTCCAGTTGTGAGACACGTGAGTGAGTTTGCTTAAGTAAGGTTGGTGATTTTTTCAGGGTACTGTATGAAATAATCTGGCCTTTGGGATAAAACACACTTACTGCACAAATTGCAGGGTACAGAAGACCCTATCTTATACTCCTAGTGCAGATGTGTAGAGATTTAACAGTGTAAAAGTGTTAGTGTTGACATTGTTAGTGTTAACAATATTAGTGCCAGTGTTAACAATTTAAAAATATCAATGTTGACAAAGTTAAATTGTTAATGTTAGCAATGCTAAAGTGTAAAATTGTCAATGTTGACAGTGTTAAATTGTTAGTGTTAACATTGATAAAGTGTCAATGTTAACAATTTGAAAGTGTCAGTGTTAACAATGTTGAAGGGGCAGTGTTGACAGTGTTTAATTTTTAGTGTAAACATTGTTAAAGTGTCAATGTAACAATGTTGAAGAGTCAGTGTTGACAGTGTTAACATTGTTAAAGTGTCAGTGTTAACAATGTTGTAGGGTCAGTGTTAACAGTATTTTTAAAATTGTCAGTATTAACAATGTTAAAGTGTCAGTGTTAACCATGTTGAAGAGGCATTGTTGACAGTATTAAACTGTTAATGTTAACAGTGTTCAGGTGTTAGTGACAACAATGTAGAAGTGTCTGTGCCAACAATCTTGAAAGGTCATTGTCAGCAGTTAAAGTGTAGGTGCCATTTGTGTCATGATGTCAATGTAGAAGTGTCATTGTCAATGTCATGACAAAGTTCTGTGTTTGTAGTGTTTGTAATATTAACAGAGTTAATATGTCAGTGTCAACAATCTTAAAGGGTCAGTATTAACAGAGTTAATGTGTCAGTGTCAACAATCTAAAAGGATCAATATTAACAGAGTTAATGTGTCAGTGACAACAATCTTGAAGGGTCAATATTAACAGAGTTAATGTGTCAGTGACAACAATCTTGAAGGGTCAATATTAACAGAGTTAATGTGTCAGTGTCAACAATTTTTAAGGGTCAGTATTAACAGAGTTAATGTGTCAGTGTCAACAATCTTAAAGGGTCAGTATTAACAGAGGTAATGTGCCAGAGTCAACAATCTTAAAGGAAAATTGTCCTCAGTGTTGAAGTGTTAATGACATCATTGTTAAAGTGTCAGTGCTAATAGTGTGGATGTTTAAATATCTGTCAACAATGTTTTAACAATCTTAAAGGGTCAATATTAACAGTGTAAAAGTGTCCTCAGTGTTAATTGTTTATAACATAATTGTTAAAGTGTGAGTGTTAATAGATAGTGTTTAAATGTCAGTGTCACTAGTGTTTAAGTGTCAGTTTCAACAATGTTATATTGTAGGTGTCAATGAACTGCTGTTTAGGCAGTTTGATTTTTTTTCTCTTTTCTTTTTATTTATCTACATATTTGACATTTCCATTTTTTGGACTGTGATAATAGAATTAGATTCCAAGATTTTCTATAGAAATCTAATACCAGTTACATTTTACTCTGAAATTAGTCCATGGAATTTGTGTAAATTTATATAGAGGAAAATTGATTTCATGTTTGATAGTTCAACTGTACAAAGTCCGTTTTAACATAAAGGTTCTCTTCAAGAGATATGCATGTTAGTTTTTTAATATCACAGATGACATATAAGAATTACCTTGCAATGGGCAGATTTTACTGTAACTGCCTTTTGAAGTCAAGGGTTAGCTGTTTAAAATAGTAGACTAGAATAGATGTCCTGTGTCTCAGTTTACAATTCACCATTTGTTCCGCTGCCAAATTATAAGTTGCCAAATTTAATGCTTGCATTTTTTGTAAAAATTGGAAACTATTTTTCTAAAAGCCATTATCAAGGACTATAGCATATTTAGGTCTTTTGCACTGACTGAAAAAAGTATACTTGTATAACTTTATCATGCAGCAGCCATTCTTTTAGAACCTTAGAGCTGACATAAGATCTGTCACTATTTCTATGTCACTAGGTCTGCCATGTCTACCAGGTCATTAGGGTATGTGACAGGGTATTAGAACTGATATGATTACCAGGACAATAAGTATTTCACAGATCATTAGGGCTGATATATAATATTAGATCTTTAGGTCTATCATAGATCATGGATTATTGCCATTAGGTATGTCATAGGGCATTAGGACTGCCATGTTTACCAGGTCATTAGGGATGACATAATTATCTGGTCATTAGGTATGTCAAAGGGGATTAAGACTGCCATGATTACCAGGTCAATAGGACTGATGTGATAACCTGGCCATTAGGTATGTCATAGGGCATTAGGACTGCCATGTTTACCAGGTCATTAGGGATGACATAATTACCTGGTCATTAGGTATGTCAAAGGGGATTAAGACTGCCATGATTACCAGGTCAATAGGACTGATGTGATAACCTGGCCATTAGGTATGTCATAGGGCATTAGGACTGCCATGTTTACCAGGTCATTAGGGATGACATAATTACCTGGTCATTAGGTATGTCAAAGGGGATTAAGACTGCCATGATTACCAGGTCAATAGGACTGATGTGATAACCTGGTCATTAGGTATGTCATAGGGCATTAGGACTGCCATGTTTACCAGGTCATTAGGGATGACATAATTACCTGGTCATTAGGTATGTCACAGGGCATTAAGACTGCCATGATTACCAGGTCAATAGGACTGATGTGATAATCTGGTCATTAGGTATGTCATAGGGCATCAGGACTGCCATGTTTACAAGGTCATTAGGGATGACATAATTACCTGGTCATTAGGTATGTCACAGGGCATTAAGACTGCCATGATTACCAGGTCAATAGGACTGATGTGATAACCTGGTCATTAGGTATGTCATAGGGCATTAGGACTGCCATGTTTACCAGGTCATTAGGGATGACATAATCACCTGGTCATTAAGTATGTCACAGGGCATTAAGACTGCCATGATTACCAGGTCAATAGGACTGATGTGATAATCTGGTCATTAGGTATGTCATAGGGCATTAGGACTGCCATGTTTACCAGGTCATTAGGGATGACATAATTACCTGGTCATTAGGTATGTCACAGGGCATTAAGACTGCCATGATTACCAGGTCAGTAGGGCTGATGTGATAACCTGGTCATTAGGTATGTCATAGGGCATTAAGACTGCCATGATTACCAGGTCAATAAGACTGATGTGATAACCTGGTCATTAGGTATGTCATAGGGCATTAGGACTGCCATGTTTACCAGGTCATTAGGGATGACCTAATTACCTGGTCATTAGGTATGTCACAGGGCATTAGGACTGCTATGATTACAAGGACAAAATGGTAATCATGATTACCAGGACTATAGGACTGTAATGATTACCAGGTCACTTGGTCTATCACAGGTCATAGGGGCTGTTATGATTACAAGGTTACTTGGCCTATCACAGGTCATTAGGGCCAGTGTGATTGCCAGGTCATTAGGTTTATCACATGTCAATAGGACTGTCATTAATTTACCAGGTAAATAGGGCTGTCATATGTTATAAGGGCTACCATAATTACCATTCAGGTCATTAGGTATGTCACAGGACATAAGGAATGACATGGTTGCCAGGTCAATGGGGCCGACATGATATCTAGATCATTATGGCTGCCATAACTATCTGTCAATATAGGTATGTCACAGGCATAAACAATGCTATGATTACCACAGGGATTTTTCCGGCCATTTTGGGAAAGGGACCTTGGGATGAAATTGTCAGCAAATCAAATATTTTGCCTGGAATATTTACTATTTTGATACAGGTAATTATAGCTGCCACGATAACCAGGTTATTATAGCTGTCATGATAACCAGGTAATTATAGCTGTCATGATAACCAAGTTGTTATAGCTGTCATGATTACCAGGCTATTATAGCTGTCATGATAACCATGTTATTTTAGCTGTCATGATTACCAGGTTATTATAGCTGTCATGATTTCTATGTCAGTAGGGCCATCCTGATTAACAGATCATTAAAGCTTCATAACCATGTTATTAGGTATGTCATGATTACCGGATCATTATAACTGCTATGATAACCAGATTATTATAGCTGTCATGATAACCATGTTATTATAGCTGTCATGATAACCAGGTTTTATAGCTGTCATGATAACCAGGTAATTATAGCTGCCACGATAACCAGGTTATTATAGCTGTCATAATAACCAGGTAATTATAGCTGTCATGATAACCAGGTTGTTTTAGCTGTCATGATAACCAGGTTGTTATAGCTGTCATGATAACCATGTTATTATAGCTGTCATGATAACCAGGTTATTAAAGCTGTCATGATTACCAGGCTATTATAGCTGTCATGATAACCAGGTTATTATAGCTGGCATGATTACCAGGTTATTACAGCTGTCATGATAACCATGTTATTATAGCTGTCATGATAACCAGGTTATTATAGCTGCCATGATAACCAGATTATTATAGCTGTCATGATTACCATGTTATTATAGCTGTCATGATAACGAGGTTATTAAAGCTGTCATGATTACCAAGTTATTATAGTTGTCATGATTACCATGTTATTATAGCTGTCATGATTTCCATGTTATTATAGCTGTCATGATTTCCATGTTATTATAGCTGTCATGATTATCATGTTATTATAGCTGTCATGATAACCAGATTATAATAGCTGTCATGATTACCAGGTTATTATAGCTCTCATGATAACCAGGTTTTTATAGCTGTCATGATTACCAGATTATTATAGCTGTCATGATTACCAGGTTATTATAGCTGTCATGATTATCATGTTATTATAGCTGTCATGATAACCAGGTTATTATAGCTGTTATGATAACCAGGTTGTTATAGCTGTCATGATAACCAGGTTATTATAGCTGTCATGATTATCATGTTATTATAGCTGTCATGATAACCAGGTTATTATAGCTGTCATGATAACCAGGTTATTACAGCTGTCATGATAACCAGGTTATTATAGCTGTCATGATTACCTAATATTTGTTACAAACACTTGATTGTAGGTGCTAATACACACTCTTTTTTTTTTTGAATAAAATTTAAAAATTCATGATGTTATGATGATCAATGTTGTAAAAACAATAAAGAAGCATTTTAATTGTAAACATTAAAAAATATTTTGCTTTTTAAAACAAGAAAGTGAATGAAGTTTTTGCAATGTTTTTGCAAATTGATGTTTGTAGCAATTGTTTTTTTTTTTTTATTATTATTTTTAAAGAGTAGTATATCATTTGTATTATCAAGTTTGTTTGATATTTTCATCGGTACCTGCCATGTCATAAATATATATATATATATATATATACATACATATATATAATGGGGTTGTTTTGCTTTTTTGCTTATTGTTAGCATTTTTGTCCGTAACTATACTTTCATTGTTATGTCATTAATTACTTAGCTTGTGCAATAAGAATTTATCTACAAAATTGCTTGATTTTTTCAAAATTAAAGTTTTTTACAAAACATAGAAAATAGTTTTTCACTATGTGTATAATATGTTAGTGGGAATTGTTTTAAATGCCATTATAAAAAACTTGCCATTATTACTGTCATAAAAATTAGTAAATTTACCATTGTATACTAAATACAGTAGAACTTTGATAACTCAAACTTCGATATCTCGAATACCACGGATAACTCGAAGTCTTTATTTTGTCCCGACCAGTTTTCTACATAAACTATATTAGGAAAACTTCGATAACTCAAACTTCTGTAATTCGAATACCCCCGATAACTCGAAGTAAAAATTTGGTCTGTAGTTTGAAAATCTATTAAAATTAACTTCAAAAACACGAATTTTTTCTAACAATGTTTGATCAATGTCCTGATTAATAAAACGATCAGAGAAATCGCATATCGGTAATTAGGCTACCGTTATAGTAGAGAAATGAACGTAGTAGATCTTGTTATCTATCGTACCAATTAGTATCAATTAACGGATTAATATCCAGTACCGTCACGGACAATTAAGCCTAACAGGTACGCTAATAAAAGAAGCCGAATGATATGCCGCCGTCTATTACTTTTGACTTACGTTCTCCAAGCTTAATCAAAACAACTAACCCCGTTGTACTCACGACTGCATTAAAATCATAAATGACTTATTGCACTGCTTTATAATTTCATGAACTTTCTGTTCGTATTTTCTAACGAAGTTAAAAAATAAGCATTTTGATAAACATATACATATATCGGATTTCCGATTTCGTTGTTCGTATACATCGTTTTTATAAAATAAAAGAACACGTTTGGCACGCTTTTACCGTCAATGTCAATTCTTTAATAAATTATTAATTATATTTTCTTTAAAAAGTATCTTTTACTTTTTTTACATTCGAGCACAGGTAACTGTTAAAACATCAAGATTTCTGTAGTGGAAAACATATATTAAGGTGACACCATTCTTGGACATCATCCTTCAACTTCGATAACTCGAACAACCCGATAACTCGAAGTCCCCAGCGAAGTCCCGAGCACTTCCAGTAATCGAAATTCTACTGTATCTGTCTAAGCCAAACAAAAGCTGGATCATCAGAAATTCAGTTCTGAAAGAGATATACCTCTAAAAATTTCATATTCTAATTGAGTGACTAGGCAGAGAATAGAACCATGTGAATCAAGTAAAAAAAGGCCATCATGTTATCATCAGATAAGAGTCCGGAAATGGTCAAATTTCCTGGATATGTCCAACAAAAAGTTAGTTTGCCTGATGTGAAAAATCATCAGCGGACATTTTTTGGTTTTGAACATTTTAAATTTTCCGACCAAAATTAAACCAGGCAAATCAGATGTTGTATGTATTGATGGTAAATAGTAAGATTTCTGGTTAAAAAATGCAGTCACAACATGAGAGTACCAAGTATAGGTCCTTTTAGCCTACTAATAAGTAGTCTTCTAGTCATATTGTTGTGTCCTGGTTAATAATAGTCTTTTCTCTTAATCTGAAATGACAGGATATCCTTCATCCATTGTATTTTTAGAGGAAGTAATAATTGGTACTAGTCGAGCTTTCAGCCTTGGGTGGCCGAAAGCTGGACCAGTACCATACTACAAATAAAAAGGTATCAAAATATCTGAAGATGTTGGTGTTCGTCCCAATTATTACTTGTATTTAATACTACATACACCTGCATCCTTGTGGATCCATCTAAAGATATTTTCAACACCAATCTATACACCTCAAGGCCTTGGAACTTCTACCGCCATCTCTTTTTGTAGAGGAAGTGATATTATTCTTTTGTTTGTAAGGCCTTGAAGACAAAGTGGTCTAAAGTGAACAAGCACTGATGGTTCACAATGCCTCTCACCATCTAGAGTCAAATCCCACTCAGGTTAGGTTCTAGTGTTTGAAAGTTTAGTTAGTTCGCTTGCTGGTTTCCTCCATCTCTGAATTGACCACCTCAATATAAGTGAAAAAAAAATTGACCAAGGTGTAAAATTCCAATACTCCACTCCTTTCATTTCCTATTGTCCGTCACTTTGAACCTGGCTTGTGAAAGATGCTTTAATGCATAAGCCAGCTCCATAGATCTCTCAGCCACAAAGAATATATTAATTTTAATTATGTTATATGACAGTATGTTGAAATATATTTCATATAATTTATATCTTTTCTAAAGTTTCACAAAAAAAAGATGTGATTCTGAACCTGAAAACACAGACTTTAGTGTAGTCTGGTTTTGATTTAGTTTGGATACCTGTAATTTCTTTTTACTGCTTTGTTCATATAGTTTATTTATCTTTAATTATGAATGTTTCTGTCTGTGCATCCATCTGCCCAACAATATGATGAATACCCAAATTTAATGTTTTTAAAATTGCCTTCATTTAAAGTTAATTATTTGATGTTCCTTTTATTTATAGATATGCATTCATTATAATTCTGTCCTCCCCCATCCCCCTTTTTTTGTACCTACAATAGTAAAAATGTTAACCTGTAGTACTTGTGTTGGAATATACCGGTACATGTAATTGATTATCACAAACGTGTGATTTTTAATTTTTTAACTTTTAGTCCTTGCAGAAAGATAACAATTAAATCCCTGCAAATATTTAATAAAAACAGAATGTGTTTGTTAGTTTAACTCTTGAAATATGTTTTTGAAGAGAAATGTCATATGTCATTTTGTATGTGTGTGTGTTACTTTATTGTTTGATCAAAAATCAAAAAAATAAATAAATTTTGATAATTAAACATTTCTTTTGATGTTTTTTATTTATTTATTTTTTTAAAATACTTTGTTTTCAAAGCGAAAAAAAGACTAAATTCAATACCCTCTGTAACTCATATCAGTGTCCTTACTCTAAAGTTAATGGCTAAAATTTTGATAAACTTATATGTTAGAGTTAAGCTCACCTGAGCAGAAAGTGCTCAACTGAGCTATTGTGATGGGTCATTATCCCTTGTGTGTCGTCAGTTGTTCGTCTTCCGTCATGTGTCAACTTTTGATTGTTAACACTAAAGAGGACACAATTTTTGTCCAATCTTCAACAAACTTTCTCAGAATTATCCTATTTACAATTGCTAGCTTTAGTTTGTTTATGGACAATTTTTGATCAATAAAAAGGTCACTAGGTCAAATTTTAGAAGAACTTTGTTAACACTTCTGAGGCCCAAATTTTAGTTAAAGTCTTCATCAAACTTGCTCAGAATGATCTTTTGACAAAAGCTAGCTCTAGTTCTTATATTAGCCATGTTGGGTCAATAAGTAGGTCACTAGGTCAAATTATAGAAAAACCTTGTTAACACTCCTGAGGTCCCAGTTTTAGTCCAATCGTCATCAAACTTGCTCAGAATGACCCTCTTTAAAAAAGCTAGCTAAATACATTTGCCATGTTGGGTCAATAAGTAGGTCACTTGGTCAAATTATAGGAAAAAAATTATTTTAATAATTGAAGCTGTAGTTGGCCAAAATCAAGCTGAATGTACACCATTTTCTGGTGAGCACCCAAGACCTTCATGGCCCTCTTGTAAAAACTATTTTCAAGGTCCTAATAGGCTTTTATTAAAGTTAATGTTCAAGTTTAATATTTTTGAATAAACAAAATTTTATGGACAAATGGTTGGTTGGATGAATGCTGTTTTAGGTCACATAAGCAATTTTTCACCTATCACCATGACAAGACAGTTTTCAATTAGCTCACCTGGCCTATAGGCCATGGGTGCTTATTACATGGCACAGATTGTGTTGGTATGTCTATTTGTGCATCTGTAACTCCTCGGAAACTACCTGGCCAATATTAATGAAACCTCACAGGAAGGGTTATTGGGAGGGCGCTTTTCAAAATTGTACTTTTGGTTGTCGTAGCTATAGAAAGTAGGTCACTGTGACCTACATTTGAAAAAAAACTTAAAAAATATTCTCCTCTGAAACCAAAAGTGGTAGAAAAAAATGATTTGATTTTCAGCTACTCTGGAGTCTTAAGTATATAGTTGATAAAAATCAAGAAATTCGGCTGAAAAATAATTTATGTGTTTTTGCGTTTAACATTGAAAATATTGTAAAATAATTTCAAATGGTTATAATTTGACTACTTCAACAGATATTGACATGGGGATTGAAGTTTTGTTATTTACTTTAAATGACCTTCAAAACTGGGTCAAGGTCAAAGATCAAGGTCATGCCCTAGTTTGTGATTTTTGCATTTTTAGGCTATTTTCTTGAAAACTAAACTAGATAGATTATAGCAATATATTGCAAAAATATTCAAAATAACAAAATCTAACAAGTTATCAAGTTTCAAAACAATATGTTAATTTCTGTTGGAGTTGTTGCTCATGAGATAATATTTTTTTGCTTGAATATACTAAAATTTTGAATTATCTTGAAAACTATTTACTTTTTGTATAGGCATATATATTGAAATATTGTAGGTTTTAATATAACAATCATTTTGATATATAAATCAAGGTCATATGTTCAAAGCTGCAAAAGAAGACATGTAGGCATGTATATTAGAATATTGTAGGTTTTTATATGAGGATCATTTTGATATATGATTAAAGATCATATGTTCAAAGGTCAAGGTCATATTAGAATACTGTAGGTATTGATGTAACGCTCATTCTGATTTATAGTTTAAGGTCATACATTCAAAGTTCAAGGCCGTAGTTGCAAGACTGAAATTGTTAATTATCTTGAAAACTATTAACTTCTTTATAGGCATGTATATTAAAAAATTGTAGGTATTTATATGAGGATCTTTTGATATATGATTAAAGATCATATGTTCAAAGGTCAAGGTCAAATTTGCATAAGAAGACAGAAATTGTTAATTATCTTGAAAACTATGAACTTTTTGTATAGGCATATATATTGAAATATTGTAGGTATTGATATGATGATCATTTTGATATATATGGTTCAAGGTCATACTTTCAAAGGTCAAGGTCTTAGCTGCAAAGAAGACTGAAATTGTTAATTATCTTGAAAACTGTTAACTATTTGTATAGGCATGTATATTAGAATATTGTAGGTATTGATATTCCGTTCCTTTTGATATGTGGTTCAAGGTCATATGTTCAAAGTCAATTTCACAGCTGCAAAAGTATAATCAAATGGCTAATGATTTGGAAATCTTTATCATACTATAGTTACTATATGCATATTAGCTTCTTATAAGTGAAATATGACTAGATATTTTTTGAAAAAGTATTTTGGCAGTTCTAACTCAGAGCAAACTTGGAAAGTTTCTGTAATTAATATATTGTCTATTGCACTTTGCAAACAAGTTTGGAAATATCACCAGGTGAGTGTTAAGGCCCATGGGCCTCTTGTTAATCTTGTGGATTTAGATCAACACAAGCTCGTGGTGCTTTAGTAAACAGGTATTGTGATATCGCACACGGTTAAATTGAGAGTGCTGGTACAATGGCCTGAAATGTTGCAGATAAACATTGCAGACCATTCTACAGATAACTAGCCATCCAGTAAGGGCCTACAATAAGGAATAAACTTTATCACTTGAAGTCTATTCGGTTGAACCGATAGCAGTGAGATGCCTTGAGTTTTAAGGCTTATAACCACTCAGCCACTGCAGGCCCATGTCAATGTTGTTTCTATGGGTACTCATGATTTCCCCACTGTTCCAGAACTGACAACCTCATTATAAACATAAAAATCTTGACTGGGGCATAAAACACGTACTGTATTAAAAACTCAACTCTTAAAGTAAATACAAAAACTGGTCAAATTTGATCCCACTGTAAATATAAAAACTGGTCAAATTTGATCCCACTGTAGATATAAAAACTGGTCAAATTTGATCCCTTTGTACATAGAAAATCTTGTCAAATCTGATCCCACTGATGATATAAAAACTGGTCAAATTTTATCCCACTGTAGATTGAAAAACTTGTCAAATTTTTTTCCCACTGCAGACAGAAAAACTGGTCAAATTTTATCCCTTTGTAGAGAGAAGTACTGGTCAAATTTGATCCCACTGTAGACAGAAAAACTGGTCAAATCTGATCCCACTGTAGATAGAAACACTGGCCAAATTTTATCTCACTATTTTGTGTGATATTCATTTAGGCACTAATGAGACAAAATAGTAAAAGACAAATACATTTATAACAGTTAATAACTACAAATTTAAACAAGATTTTTTTACATGGCAATATTACTATTAAGTCCCTAATTTCATTAATCCAATGTCCTCAAGGACATAATTGAACCCAAGATCAAACTAAATAAACCAGTTCAACAAGTAAATAAGTAATAGATAAACACTACAAAACACACTGTTCATGGTTTTCAATGACAGCACTGCTGTTAACAGTTAATATCACACAGTGACTTCAAAAAAACTTTCCGATTCGTGGATTTTATTTTAAATAGAACATGCATACTGAAGTCTGCCACCAACTTTAAAAACTGGCTTGTCATTAGATTCATCAACAACATCAGCGTAACTGTCAATATCACAATTACAAGATTCTGATTTCCATGTTGCTTCATCTGTTCAAAATCCACCTGTCTTTTAAGTTGTCAATGTCATGAAATCCTTTGCACTTGCTGTGACAACAGCCTGGGGTCTGCAAGAGACTTATCATTCACATCACTTTGTTGTTCATGAAAGTCTATAATAGTTTGTAAATGTTTGTATAACAGCTCACAATTGTTGAGGATTTATTTTTCAACATCACATTTAAATGTTTAAGTTGCGTCACTTGAATGACTTGCTTTAATTTCAACTAAAAACAGCTTTCTTGTATTCTTAGCGACATAAGCAAATTAAATCTTGAGGAGGTTTATAGAAGTGACCATGTCCACCCGCCTGTCCATTTTTATTGAGTCTGTACCGTAACTTTCATGTCTATGGATGGATTTTGATCAAACTTTACACAAATGTATATAAACAGGAGATGATGTGCAGCAAAACAAATTCAGATGCAAAATAACCAAATTGGGAAGGGGCACTTATTTGTCTCTCAAGAGATTCCCTAGATTAAAAAATGCTGTTTTGTATCAAGAATCACATTATCTATTTGGTAATACATGTATATATTATATATATTATTGGACAATCATTGCATTATTTTTCTGAGATCACAAACAGTGAACCTACAAATCAACAAAATCTTTTTTAAACTGTAAATTATCATCAATGTTTCTTTGATCAACGGTAGCTTTAACTTTAGTTAACAAATTTAATACACAATCCAGACTCAGTGGAGGAGGAAGTATCGTATTGTCCCTTATATCTGATTGATTAAGCTTTAATGCTCCTTCCGTATCCGGAGAGCAAGGTGTATAACAGTATCCAAGGTGAAGAGTGCTGCCTAGTGACAGAGGATTTGTTTTGTCCAAATCATTCTGTGCTGGAATTGAACTGGCTACATTCTGTTCCAATTGTTGATTTATTTTATCCTTACTTTGTTCCCGAATGCACCACTTCAAATGATCTCCTTTACCCATTGGAGGATCCAAGTTATTCTTTTCTTTTGCCATTGCTGTAGTTTCATCTATGGAAATTGTGTCAGGATCCCTGAGGCTTTTGTTAACATTCCCTTCTGTTTTTTGACATTTTTGTATCACACCACCATCTGTGTTTTCATGTGTTTTATTAGTACCAACATCAACACTTTCAGTCCCTACAACTAGACGATTTGGTATTTCATATCTTGTAATATTTTGCGGTTTGGAAACAATTTGTTGATCTTGATTTTCTTCAAAGGTTATCTTTCGGAAAAACATAGACTTGTAAGCTTCGCAGGATAGCTGTACAGATGCATATTGAATCAGATGTGATATATCAAAGCAAGTATAACCTTCAGTCTTCTCGCCAATGACGTTAATGTCTTCTTTATCAAGACAGTGATAAACTTGGTTGTCTTTCAGACATTTCTCTGTCATTCTGCATCTTTCTTGCTGATCTGGTAATGGGAAATAAAGTCTATGAGAAAATTTTTTTCGGACAGCCGGAGGTATTGCTAGTGGGCAGTTAGTAGCCGCAAATATTTGTATCTCTGCATTACTTTGACCAATGCCTTCCATCTGGACCAACAACTCAGTTCTAATTCTGCGTATCCTTTCCGATATTTCACAGTCCAGATGTGGAAACAAAGCATCGATTTCGTCAATGAAAACAAGAACAGGTTTTATTTCTCTGGCATGTATAAACAAAGTCTTAATAAATCTCTCTGAGTCCTGATAGGGTGGTAATAATTTCGCTGCTGATAGAAATAAACATTTGCATCCAGTCTCCATACCCAATGCTTTTGCCATGAGAGTTTTTCCGGTGCCAGGTGGACCAAACAACAGATATTTTCGGTGTCCAAATCCTTTACTAGTAAATAGTGCCGGGTATTTTGCTGGTAATATTATTCCCTCTTTAAGTCTTGCTATAACCTCTTCAAGGCCAATGATGTCATCAAATTTAACCGAAGGCTTGCACCAAACCACAGACTTCAATTCGTCTGGTGTTTTTACACGGGTGTTATCAATATTGCTTTTCTCTTGATTATTTTCTATCTTATGCTTTAAGAACTCGGCTCGATTTAAAAATTCTCTACATTTGTTTTTGATAGTTTCTTTTTCTCTGACACTCAGTGTTTGTTCATATTTTATTGCATTTATTAACGATTTTATTCCACCTTTGTAAAGCTCTATAGCTTTTTCGTAGGTTTGATTATTATCCATCTCTATTGCTTCTGTTATAAAATTAATTCCGTTCTCTAAATAAGACCGGTTCATTTTGGTGTTTGTGTTCTATGAACCCGAATATTAACTGTCAAGTATATTTTGTGTCAATGTACACAATGAAACTTGCCGGAGGCAAGCTTTTCTGGTTTTATGTTAAATTCACTGAGAAATAAAACTTAAGACGTCGGTGCGATTTAATGTTATTCCAATTTAATTCCATTTTCACGCTTTTAACAGGGGAATATTAGTCATCTCTTTTTTTAGTGTATCTCGTGACTATGACCACTAGTATTTGTTTACGTTAACTTGCGGGAGGAAGTGTCATGAAAGAAATAAAAGCGTAAATGGAAACGGACGGACCATCTTTTTCCGATAAAATTTATTATGCAAGATTTTTTAAAAGGAATTGTTAGCTTGTTTCGCGTCAAGTTTACCTTCCAGACAAGATTCTTAAATTAGCTTTATATCTTGTGAGTCAGATTAGGTAATATGAGGAAACCTGAGTGTCCATGTTAGATCAAACCACCGACCGTCAAGGGAACTGACAAACTTTCGCGCACTAGGATCTGCCACGAGTTTGAATCGTGCCTAAGCTAGTTAGTTGTAGACCGGTGTTTTAGAAAGAACACTCTGTTACTTGTTAATAGTTTGATACATTCGGGGCCTCGGTGACCGAGTGGTCTAAATTTAAGCACGCTTTTAGAACACAGGGTCTTTTCATCGCCTAGGTTCGAATCTTAATCGGGTAGATCCTAGTGTGGAAAGGTTCGGTATTTACACTTGGTACTCCGGTTTCCTCTACCATCTAAACTGACCGCCTCAATAACAATGTGTAGAATCTTTAAAAAATTGCTACACTCCACTTCACCAATTTGGTTAATCCAGAAAGCTGTTTCAACATAGATAATAATCATTACGCCGGTATATCGATAGGCCTATATTAATCTCGAGTAAACAAAGAATTCTAAAATAGGTAATTTTTTGTCAAGAGAGATACGAGGTCTAGAGAATTATTTAAACGGTAAGAATGGATTCTGTGTTAGTTGACTTTGTACGGTGGCTCGTTTAGGACCTTAAAAAAATTATTTTTAAGTCGTTATAACGAGATACTAAGTCGTGATAACGAGATACTATGTCATTATAACGAGTAACTAAGTCGTGATAACAAGATGTTAAGTCGTGATAACTAAATACTAAGTCGTGATAACAAGATGTTAAGTCGTGATAACTAAATACTAAGTCGTGATAACGAGATGCTAAGTCGTTATAACGAGATACTAAGTCGTTATAACGAGATACCAAGTCGTGATAACGAGATGCTAAGTCGTTATAACGAGATACTAAGTCGTTATAACGAGTTACTAAGTCGTGATAACGGAATGCTTAGTCGTGATAACGCAATACTAAGTCGTGATAACGAGATGCTAAGTCGTTATAACGAGATACTAAGTCGTTATAACGAGATACTAAGTCGTGATAACGGGATGCTAAGTCGTGATAACAACATACTAAGTCGTTATAACGAGTTACTAAGTCGTGATAACGAGATGCGAAGTCGTGACAACAAGATACTAATTCGTTATAACGAGATATTAAGTCGTGAAAACGTGATACTAAGTCGTTATAACAAGATACTTGTTTGTTGTTAAGTCATTCGGATATATCATACAGACATATGTGATTGTGAAACAGTGTTTTTCTTTCTAGTTGTAAACAAAAAGTTTAAAAGCAATGCTAAACAAGAATTGTTTTTAAAATCCCATGTTGGATTCGAACTCGCGTCTAAAAGATTCTAAAAGCACTGTTAGACTAAAAGACAACAGTTACGACCACTACGCTACCAAAGCTTATGACAAAACCATTCACATCAGAATATATCAAGTATAGGAGGGAAGTGAAATTATTTTCCCCCTTTTTTTTCCAATTTTCAACCCGAGGGCAGGTATGCCCGTGGACCATATTTGTATAGTTGAAGAGATTTAAAAGACTTAATTTTAATATCTATTTCATTAACGGGCACGCCTGCCCTCAATATAAAATCGAGACAAATATACGTAAAACGTGTATAAAAGAAAGTGTTTCAGCATTTGTCAATCTTTATTACGCATTTATTTATATTTAGGTAACTCTATCAGCATTTATATTCAAAAAGTGTTGTAAAAAAAATATTTAAATTTTCAATTGAAAGCTAACAAAAATAATTTTTCTAAATTTTGAAATTTAATATTTACGCATTTTCCTATGGGTCATTTCCTTGCTTTTCCGCAGACATCCTTTATTAAAAAATGTATTGATATTTTTGAAAATAATATATAACAAGAGGTTCGTGGGACTTAACGCTCACCTGAGTAAATTAAAAACCATCATCCCTAAACCTTAAGATTTTAGTACCTTAAGATCAATGTGACGTTTTGATCTGAATTGCACCAGCCCATACATGCTTCTGACCAAGTTTCTCGACTTCTCCTCTGAAATAACAAGGCACATTTATTTCAGAGGAGAAGTCAAAAATGTAAAAAAAAAAAAAATAATTACGCCCCAGACGACAACGACGACGACTACTACTTCATGCAAAATTTGATCAGTAAAAGCTCGCCTCAGATGAGCTAAAACCAGGTCATGTAAAAAAAAACAACTTTGAAAACGGCGGTACACGAAATGTATTTACAAAAGAGTTTTGTAAATTTTGTCATTCGTGATATAATAAGAGAGAAATAATTATTATTATCATTACGAACAAATTTGGATATCATTGACGGGCGAAATAGAACAAATGTCTGAATTTTTCATCCGTATTTTTTAAAAACCGACTTGTTTTACAGGCCTATGAATAAGTAAGAATCCTCGGATATTTAATAAGTATGGAGTGGAGTAATGATATTATTGCCCCATTCAAGTTTCTCCCACTTATTTCGAGGAAGTCATTTCTGTAATGGTGGAGGAAACCGAAGTACCCAAAGAAAACCACAGGACTTTTGGCAATCGAAATGGCAAGCTTTCTCTCGCTAGTAATTGTCATGAGTGGGACTTGAATTTAGGCGGTGAGAGTCACTGTGAGATATTAAGTAAGATGTAAATTACTAAGAAACATTCAAGCTTATGAGGGGAGGTTTTGCAATCAATCTAAAAAACTTAAAATAACATTCACTTGCCAAAGTTTTACCCCATTATTTATTTATTAGTCAGGGAGCTACTTCTCTGTATTATACAAAAACAAGTTGAACCATACACGGTCTGCTATAAAACTTTTTTTTATTTTTGGTACATACTCCTAGTCTAATGCTGTCAAAATTAAATGGCAACAAAAATCGAAAATGCATTGAAAAATTGACATTTTCCAACATAGTAATGGCATTTATATGTTTTATTACTGTCTTGCAAATAAAAAAGACAGCTGATATGCATGGGATTATTGAACGCTCAAACATTCATATATCAAGTTCATGGTAATTGCATGGTATGACCTCAAAAGTTTATAGCAAGCTGTGCATCATATGTCAAATTTTGACATTCTGTACCCCTGACTATAACATGAGACATTTGGTCGGCTAAGGTTATAATTAGTTTGGAACATGAATGAAGAAAGGAAAAACCCAACATATTATATTATTTATAACTATTGCATCTCATGCGTTGCAATCATCTTCGACTTTCACACACACACACACACACACACACACACACACACACACACACACACACACCAATCTTTTTTATACCGGTATGTGAGCTCATGATTGTATTCATAAAAATATTGAGTCGCCCCAAACTACGTACGTAGTGCGGGGGAGGCTTATTGTTATTCTTTTAAGTTTTCAAGAGTTTTTCTCAGAGATGGAAAGAGCTCTGAAGATGAAACTTAGCAAAAATATTCATTGCTATATGTAGATGTGCATTAAGGGTTTGATTAATGTCTACGTGGTCATGAGCTCAAACATAGGCTAGTTATTGGGATTTATTATACATGTACAAAGATTTTCACATTGCAACATATCGAGTTTTAGATTTGCAAAAACTTTTTTATATCAGTAAATAAATAAAACATGTCACGGTGGCGTGACGCGTTTTTCTTTACTCTTCGTTGTAAACCTAAGCCACTCTTAGTGTGTTATGTATCTGACGTGTATTTAACAAAACGCATATGGTTATAGTTTCTTAATTCTAAACTCTCCACACCAAACGACTTAGTATCTCGTTATCACGACTTAGCATCTCGTTATCACGACTAAGTACCTCGTTATCACGACTTATCATCTAGTTATAATGACTAAGTATCTCGTTATAACGACTTAGTAACTCGTTATCACGACTTAGTATCTCGTTATCACGACTTAGTATCTAGTTATAATGACTTAGTATCTCGTTATAACGACTTAGTATCTCGTTATAACGACTTAGTATCTCGTTATAACCACTTAGTATCTCGTTATAACGACTTAGTATCTCGTTATCACGACTTAGTATCTAGTTATAATGACTTAGTATCTCGTTATAACGACTTAGTTACTCGTTATCACGACTCGTTATAACGACTTAGTATCTCGTTATCACGACTTAGTATCTAGTTATAATGACTTAGTATCTCGTTATAACGACTTAGTATCTCGTTATAACGACTTAGTTACTCGTTATCACGACGTAGTGTCTCGTTATGACGACTTAGTATCTCGTTATAACGACTTAGTATCTCGTTATAACGACTTAGTATCTCATTATCACGACTTATTATCTCGTTATAACGACTTAAAAATTATTTTTTTGATGTCCTAAACAAGCCACCGTAACTTTGACATTATTTCTTGGTGAACTTACTTGAATGTCCAAAATTTTAATACGCCGTGCATATTACCATTGTAATGAAGAATTCAAAGGAAAACTGTACTGTAGGCAAAGTTGATGCTCAAATAACTAATTGCTAGTATGGATTTGGTGGATTATTAATATCTTTGCTCAAGCAAACATTATTTCACTCATAACGAGGCAGTCAGTTCAGCGATAAAGTGACTAGAGAAAACCACTGACCTTTTGGAAATGAAGTGACCAATTTTTTGCAGTTAGGACCTGCTGCAAGTTTTCGCCCAAAATATTAAGCTATTTCTTGTTCACATAAAGACCAAGAAATTTGCTATTCGAAGCAATTTTTTTCAAAAAGTTACGGGCGGCTATTAGTGCCCAACTTAGGAACATGATGTTCCTATACACGAAGCAAGTGACCAGTAACTCACTCGTATTGCCATGTGTTATATATGTAAATGAATACATGTAATTAAAGCTGATAAATAAGCAGAGTGCTCGCTTCGTATGTGGGATGTCGGAGTTCGAACTCTGGCCGGGTCTGACCAAGACTTGAAAGATGTTAGTGACTGTTCTTTTGCCAAGCACTCGGCATTTACAAATTAAAATCATGGGTCCTTCGGAGGAGACCTTCAGTAAAAAAAAACGATGCGGCACACGTGACACGTACGTTATTTTCAGACAGAACCCTTCCCGCATGCACATTTCCCTAAGCGCACTGCAAAGGCCAAAATTTCTTTTTATCTATAGCTGGTAAAGTCTCGATATAATTAAAATATCCTTGACTGGGACATAAAACCTTATTTAAGATCAACCAATCAATGAATTAGAATTTTAAAAAATTGAATTCGATGACAAAGAGTCATTGTTATCTTTTGTGTTTCATTTCGGCTTTCATTTGATTAAAGTTGAAAAAAAAACTTAAATATATATAGGGAAAGAACAATTATAAGGTTTTTAAACCTTGCCTCCATCACATTGCATTGAATTAAACTAAATTGGCCATAAAATATGTTTAAAGTAAACTAACACAATAAAGAGGAAACCAACATATGTTTTGCAGTTGTCTTAAAAAGTTCTCGACTTTGAACGTGTACTGATGTTAACGACCACCGGTGTTGTGATAGTACTATTGGAGAACCATCAAACAATATACAAACGTATTTAAGAAGGAATGCCGGAAGAGGTTGGGGAAAAACTGCGTGCTTGAAAAATAGCGACCATCTCCGGTGGGTTTGATGGAAGATATTCATCTTGTTTGTTGGGGGTTCAGTATTGCAGAAACGGTCTCTCAAACAAATGACTATATGCCTCTAGCTGTGCAGTTTTAGTGGTAGTAAAAAAAAAGTTAAAATAAAATAAAGTTTAATAGGAATGAATGTATAAGATTTTAATTCTAGGAACGAGGTTAAAGTAATAATTTTTTTTCTCTGGTTGCCTCCCCTTTGATATCGTCACATCCGTACCAGGGCGAGTCCTTGGAATGTAAACACTAAGGCCCTCACTAGTCATAGATATATTTTTGTGATTAAGTTTAAAATATTGTAAGTTATACCTAAGTAATTTATATTTTCGTCGGTTTTGATACTATTCATAACAGAATATTTATTTGTTGTTGTCATACTTGCAACCAATATGGCTTCAGATGGTAAACCATTCTTGCGAAACTTCTGTGATTTCATCACTACATAGTTCTTAGAAGGCTCATCATGGCTATCTCTCACCTCTTTGTGAATATAGGGTCAAGTGATGATGATGTCCCTTGAAAATGAAACATACTGTAGTGAAACTTAAATATTGATATGTTTTTATTCAGTGCTATCCTTCAGTAAGTTAAAATTTAACGACCCTTTCTGATTTCTTAATTTGTTTATGTGAGCTGAAAGCTTTTGTATGGTTTATCATAATAGGCTAGTATCATCCTAGGCTCAGAATGTTCTGCAACTCTATATCATGATAACTGAAATGGTAAGATTAATGTATTAAAATTCGTTTCAAGTTATCATTTTTCATTTAGAACTTCGTTTTTCGGAGAAAGTAAACATGCTCATTTTGGTCAGAAAGCAACTCTATATCATGATAATCCCATAATTGATAATGTGATGGTAATTGTCTGCTTCTGCAATTGGCTAAGATCTTCGAATTTTCCTAATGTTGTAGATTTGCTGAATTTTTGGTAATTTGCTGACATTGGTGTTATATTGGTACTATATTGGAATGAAAAAAAAAGTTCAGAGTTTTTGTTCAGCAAAACGTTGAAGTTTTTTAACTTCTCTGATATCTTTGACGTAATTTTAAGGCATTTGGATATTTTTAAGCTAAACTGTGCAGTATAAAATACTGAATTTTATCGGACACCTGGTCCCTAGAATCACCAGATTGGCTTGTGATTACCAAATGGGTGATGGCTTAGTTCTTGTTTTAAGTGATATGGCTAATATTTGTGTTGTATGTGATGCAAACTGTATAGACAAACATTTAAAAATATTTTTTAGAATTAAATTGTTTCATTTTTTTTATGATTTTCACAGACAATTCGGTCAGTAATGCATCCTGTCAGGTGCAAGAAGTTCTGCAGTAATTACTGAATCGGCAGTAAAAAATAACAGAATCATATAATTTATAATCTAAACAATATTTGAATTACGGTATTGATTCTAAATATAAACAATAAATTATTTGTTTTTATTTATTATTTTTTTTTTTAATATTCCAACCATCATGTGACATGTTGTGTAAGGCAGAAATTTGAAAATTAATTAATCAGCGAACATCTGTTTCAGCTAGAAGTCTATTAATCATTGTTTACCCGAAAACAAAAAATTTCCTTTCCTGGGAGCTGCCTAGGTGGCTCAGTGGTAGAGCATCAGCGTTGAGAGTAGAAGGTCATGGGTTCAAACCCTGGGTGGGTCATGTATGACTTTAAAATTTGAGATTTTGCTTAAAATTTGAGATTTTGCTTCCTCGTCTGACATTCAGCATTGAGAGGATAGAGTATCAACTGGTTCAACCAGTGCCAGTATAATGGACTGGACCGTGTTTTGCTTACATGTGGAATACAGACTCGGTGAGCTAACACTTACTACAAAGTTGCACTAAGTGCAAGCTAGTACATAACAGGCCAAAATACACATTCGCACATTGCACACATACTTGAACTTCTTAGATTAATCCATAGAGATTAATAACCTTTCTGTTGTTGTAAATAGCTGAAAAATTGCTGATGCAACATAAAACAACATAACAACAACAACAACAATCTTTTCCTGGGATTCATCAACACATATAGATAGATGAAAATTCTGCATCTGGGCACATAACTGGCTATGTCTTTATCCAACTGATTAATCTCTTGACTTGGACCATATTCAATATGAGTATCAAATTCTTGAAACAATTTGCAATATGAAATATATGTTTTAATTTTTATATATAATTTTTTTATTTGATTCCTAGGATCAGTTGAAGCACATGTAAAGTACGAAAGATGTTTCATAATTACAGAAAACAAGACACCTTTATTCGTTCACAGAACCCACCAAAACTAGAGTTAGATGAATCCAGAGCTGTTGGTTTATTACAGCACTTGAATAAAGCAGAATTACAAAATATACTAGATAATGAAGATAAACTTATGGAAATCATTAATGATTTACAGCAGGTATTATCAAAACAAAAATTGACCTTTGCAAGGACCTTCTTTGCCTTTAATGATTAAGTGTTCAAGCAAGTGATGCCTTGCTGGCACTATATTTTCAGAGCCTAAACAATCAAACGTTTAACATCCCATGATGCATATTAAATAGATTGCACCAATTGTTGTGGTATTTCGGCAAACAAAACTATATTATTTTCACTGAAAACATCAGTAAAGGATGTTTTAATGATGTCATCATTATGTCATCATTGTGAATGAGGGAAACTGAAATTTAAGTTCCTACCAGCAAAGCATTATAGTGACATATCTGAAGTAGAAATTAACCAACTTTAGTTTTTCAGGCATCAGAGATACCTACTCCTTTCTCAGTCCTAAGACTTTAAAGAGACACAAAAACCCTTTAAGAAAATTTTGCATATTATGTCTGGAACTATCCCATGAAAGATCAAAGAAGACAGGTAATTTTCCTCAAAAAAGGTCTTTGAAAAACAACTTTTATTCTTGGTATTTAAAAACAGTGAAACAAGAAACAGTTTTGCTGATGTAGTTGTAGTTCTTAAAGAAAGATCTAGTTTTTTTTCTATTAGGTTGAAGAGTCTCAGTGGTCCAAAGCACACAGGGCTTTTACTTCCTAGATTAAAATCCACCAAGGGTAGATGAGTACCACAAATACTCCACCATCAGCAAACTGTCTTCCTTAGTTTTAGTGAAATAATCTTGGATTGGTCATAAAAATCATTCCATGCACTTCTATTGTATTTTTTTTTTCACTTTCAGGTAAAGGATATACAGGTTGATAGAGAGATGTTACTAGCTAATAATAAAAGTGTAGCTGATTATAATCTGAAATTACAGCCAAGATTTGATGAGCTGAAACGTAAATTAGCAACAGCTTATGAAGAGGCAAATCGACTTAAAGAAACACTTGCCAAAGATAAATCACAATTAGGTATGTATAAGGTGCCTTGGTGAATAAAATAAAAGTTTCAGTTTAACTTCGAAACGAAAACCGAAACTTTTTTCCCCAATGCAATTGAATTTAGGGGTATATATATCAAGGGTTATTGTGAAGTAAATTAGTTAAGGGCTACATGAGACTGGTGAACATTATAAAGAAGTGAATGCTTATAGAAGGAACATGACTAAATCAGAAACCTAAATAATGCTTGTCTTACCAGTATTGTAGGTACTGTGTTCAGTTTAAAGTTGCTGCTGTATAGGTTTTACCATAAGGAACCCAAAGGGGTTCATGAAAAATTTGTGTTTGACCCAATAGAGTTGCACACAAATAAATTGGTTACAATCAAAGTTCATTGCATATATTTACAATCCCATCCCAACAGAGTACATGTCAATAAATTGATCACAATCAAAGTTCATAGCTTATATCTATGATCCCATCTATGTTTTTCTTAATGCCTTCTGATGTAAAATAGAATTGTCGAAAATATCGTGTAAAAATAGTGCAACCAGGTCAAAGTATTCTTCTGCCAACATGTGCTTCTTGTGACATCACCAACCTTGAAGTTTTTGTAATGCAAGTCTCACATGGAGCAATTGATTAATTGAAACATATACCTATTCCTAACCCAATAGTTTATTGAAGGGAATATATTTCAATTGTAAATATACATATACATTAAATTTGGACTATGAGAAGATGTAATACATATATATATATTTTTACAGATATACATTATGTTGACTATTTGCAGTTATTATATATTTTGACTATTTGCAGATATGATGCGAGGTAAATGTTCACTGGAGACAATTTTAGATTTAATGAAAACAGCAGCAGCTGTATCAGAGGAAGAATCAGAGGTACGTATTGAGTCAACATCATGTAGGGATTTCTGTTTCTTATGCCATTTATGAGTCAACATTAAGTAGGGATTTCTGTTTTTATGACATTTATGAGTCAACATCATGGAGGGATTTCTGTTATGATATTTACCAGTCAACATCATGTAGGGATTTCTTTTTCTTTTGACATGTACAAGTTAATATTATTTAGGGATTTTTGTTTCTTGTGACATTTATAAGTCAATATAAAGTAGGGAATTCTATTTCTAATGACATTTATGAGCCAACATCATTTAGAGTTTTCTACCAGTCTTTTCTATTTAGTGCTCAAGTGGTCTGAACTGTACTCTTGTGGGTAACTGCACCTCTCATTACCAAATATTACACTCAGGAAAATCCATGTGTAAGAAAATTTGTTTGTTAATATACCTAGGATCTGTGGTTTTCTCTGGGCATTCCAGTTTCCTCCACCATCCCAAAATTGACTGCCTCAATATAAGTAAATGACTGACTGGTTGTAAAACGCTTCAGTGACTAAGTGGCCCTTGAATTCTCCTCGGGGCAGTTCTTAATGTAGGAAAGTTTGTCACAACACTTATCGAAGTTCAGTGTTTTTTCTTTGTACTTTTGTTTCCTTCACCATTCCAGAACTGACCATCTTGATATAAGAGAAAGAATCTTGAATGGGACATAAAACTACATCACTCTACTCTGCCATCAAAATGTAATCACTGTTCATTGTATTAGACACCTTTAG
Source organism: Tegillarca granosa (assembly GCA_029721355.1). Lineage (NCBI taxonomy): Eukaryota > Metazoa > Mollusca > Bivalvia > Arcoida > Arcidae > Tegillarca > Tegillarca granosa. The sequence continues at coordinate 23,149,713 of CM056607.1, forward strand.
TATATCGGTGTATTTTAATATTTGAACTTTGGTGCTAGTGTCAGCCGGCTTACACTTGACTCCCCTGTAACCATGACTATTGATGTATTTTAATCTATTTTGTACTAGTGTGCACTCGAGCACTAAAGTTCAGATATACTGAGACAGCAGTTGCAGATATTCTGCCCCACTGTCCCATTATCTCAACACTTAGAACATGTAAATCAGCAACAATGTAAAATAAAGTAACATGCTTTAGGTCACAAAGCTCTCAGTGGGATTCAAACCCATGATCTGGATTCTATCGTTTTCAAATGAGATACATGTTTCTGCAGACTATAAGTATTTAATCGGTTTTGATTATATATTTCAGGATTTGGCAGACAAGTTTTGTGATAAACAAATTAGTGTTGAAGTTTTTTTTGGACACTTATATTAAAAAACGAACAGTAGCTCACCTACAGCAACTTAAAGCACAAAAAATGTCAGAGTTAATTAATTCTTCAGCTTCACATGGACAAAATGCTCAAACCAATTATAATTGGAATGCCCCAAAATCGCCAACAGGAAGTGCTGCCCCCTACCCATCAGCAGGAAATGCTTCATTTTCTGGTTCAAGTATGCCATATCCAATGGGAGGCAGCTCTGCAATGCCATATCCATCTTCCTATAGATAGCAGTGACAAAATACTTGTTTATGAAATGCATATGTTTTGTTAAAAGTTATTAGAGCAAGTGCTAGAATTTTTATAACTTTCATTTTAATTGTTGGTCAGTGAAAAAAAAAATGTAATAACCATTGACTTGTTCTAATGAAGGACCACATACTATATCATTTACTTGTTAGATTTTCTACCAAGATAATATTCAACCACTGAGTTATACCCTGATGTCACTTAATGACAGATTGTGAAACAACTGATGGAACATTCAGTACTACAAATGATTCTGTCTGGATATTCGTTCTATACAAATGGATACATGATTGATCAATGGCTTTCCAATTTGCTTACATGTATTTCTTATTTACGTTAATGTGTATCATATAAATAAAATTTCTTCTCCAATTTGATTTTATCACAGCTTAAAGAATTTGGAATGCTCTGAGACTAAATATTCAGATTTTTTAAATTGTCTTTTATTTTTTTATTTGTTTGTTTGTTTATTTATTTATTTATTTATTTAATTTTCATTATTTATTCTTTTTATTATTTATTTATTTATATATTTTTTATTTAATTATTTATTCATTTATTTATCTTTGGATAAATTTATATCATGCAAGATCCTATAGGAAAATGCATTAAAGATCTTGAATTCTGTGTTTGCCACATGACTGATATATGTCTCACAGATAAATGTTTTCTCCCTTACCTTTTTAAAATACCGGTAGGTATGGCACCTCGGACTTCAAATACACATTTAGTATGACAGCTAAAAACTCCTACTTTCAAAATACCAGTGTTACAGCCATTCTTGATCTGATGCAAGAGTATTTTTGAATCATAGGTAAATGTGTATCACAATACTAGGTAATAGCAGTGTTTTGCATTTTATATAAAGTCACTCATGCTTATTTTTTTGTTACAGGAACCCCAACTTTGAATAGACTCAATGCAAACTTTACTGTCAGGTGTTGAAATATCTATATATGTATATACTATGTATATTAATTTACTTGTATAATACAGAGTAACTGAGAGTAGGAACGAGCTAGCATTGTAAAAAATTGTCATTTTAAATGACCAAAAAATAAACTTTAATTTTCTTGATCTGGTGAAATTATAAATAAATGCATTTGTATTTACAAGAAATGAAATGGAATGTGCAATTACATGTAAATTATGTGTAAATATACGTATACATGTACGTGTAATTTAGAATGTAAATGAGAATGTAAATATTGTAAATACTGAAAATACATAAAAGTATACCAGATACAGTAATAAATGTTATTGTTCTTATGACAAACATCATTTGAGTAAGAGTTCCTTTTGTCCCCCCCCCCCTTCTTCCCTCCCCCCCCCCTTTCATTCCTTCCAATTTTCATATCTTTGGAATATTATTTCAAACAAAAATGTTCAAAATGACCTTATTTAGTCATTTTTAGAAAAATTGAATTTTTGAAGTTTTGAATGCAAAAGAACTATTTCCATCTTTTTAAATGTACTCTCACTATATTTTGATTTAAAAATGAAATAAAAAATAAAGGTTTCTTTTGAATATCTGATTAAAATTACAAGAGTAAAATTGAATAGAATTTGATTAATTATATTTCATGTGTTTTTCTTATATAAAATTCTGTTTCAGACCAGATATCACTGGCAGTTTTTTTGCTAGATGTGTGTATGAGATCATTAATTTTATGAGCTGTTTCAGTGACTAGAGATGTATGTCTTTAAATGCAGTTTTAAATTTCTTTTAGAAGGAAAAACCAAAATAAGATTTTAAAAATTAGGAAATGTAAATATAAACCATTGAACTGTCTAGAAATAGCATTTATAGTGCTGTATAACTTTAATTGCTGTGTACATCATACTACATGTATTCATAACACACCAAGTCACATTATTCAGTTTGCTTTGCATGGCACTGGAAGTTATACATGTAGCACTATAACGCCATTTCCAGACAGTTCATTGGTTAAGTATTTGAACATAAGATTATATTTTTTTTTAAAATGGATAATGGTTGATGACCTCACTAGAGAAAAGGTCTGACCAACCTTCAGCAAGCAAGCTAAAAACATTCTCATACTAAGATCTGCTTAGACTTGAATCTAGGTAGTGAGAAGCAGTTTTATCCATAAATGCATGCTTAAAACCCCTGTGAATACCAATTTGAGTATCATGGTGTTTATTGCCCCATTCAAGATTACTTTTTATAGTTCTGGGATTGTGGAGGAAACCAGAGTACCCAGAGAAAACCAACCTTTTGTTAAACTTTCTCACACTATGATCTGCATAAGCGAGATTCGAACTTAAGCAGTGAGAGGCACTGTCATCCATAAATCTACATTTTAGACCATTTGGCCATCGAGGCTCCTTTTATAATCAGGAAAATTAAGCTATTTTTAACATATAATTTATGTATTTATTTATTATTATTTTTTTTTTTAATTGTATGCACTATTTACATCACATACAACAACATAATGTTCAATATAGCTTGAAACAATGGCTGATCTGGTGCAAATTCAGTCAATACAGACCAATATGCTAATTCTACAAACTTCTAGGGACCCTGACAGTCTGCTGAAGCAAACTCATAATAATGTTTGACCAACAAATCAAAATTTAACTGATATTTGTGTTATATATTTACTACCCCTGAGCTGGTACCGCTGCTGGTGGAATAAAACTTCCTGAGGGTATCCATGCCGTCAGAAAATGTACCATTTAGCCAAATTTTCAGCCATCTTAAATTTTGAAATTTATTTAAAACTAAGGTTTGTTCCCTCATGCAAAGCATTCCTTAGCTGGATTTGGATTTTACATAATTTTGGAACTTTAGATTCATTAATTTTCAACTGTTTGGCTTATGTTTTTTATCTATCAAACTTTTCGGTCTTAAAGTCACTGATGAGGAATAAATTTCCGAAATGTGCACATCTGGCACATCAAAATTTAACTGGTATTTGTGTTATATATACCTAGCAGACTTTGCTTTCAAGTATTGATTCAAAAGCAAGTCTGATCAATTATGTAATGTAATTTATTGTAATAAATTAATCCTTTAAATTGACCTTTGACAATCTTCGGAGGCAACCTTTAATTAATGTTTTTCTAAAACTCCTCATATATATATCAGACTATGCTTTCATACATTACAGATTCAAAAATAAGCCTAATTACTTATGTAAAATTATTATATTTATTTATTATTTTAAATTAATTTGTATAAATTATCAAACAATAATATCTTCAGAGAGTTTAACAGTTAGAAATCTAGATAAAATTCTGACAATCAATGCATAACTGCTCACATAACATAAAACTCTCTTGAGATAAATAATAATTACCTACCCTGCTATTGTAGCAGAAATGTGTTATTTTACAGTTTCCCACCAAATCAAGCTTATTCATATTTTGACGTTTTTCTATTACATTCATTTTTAGTATCATGGTTTTACCATTTTTCATTTAAAAAAAAAAAAAAAATTAACATCATTTTGACATCTTGATGGCCCCTTTTTCATTTGAATATTTAGAAAAATAACAATTTTACAGACCAGTGAATCTCACATTTATTATGTTCAAATATATCGTAGAATTTATTGGAAGCAGTGTTAAATTTTAAATTTAAAAAATGCATTTAAAGAATAAGAATAAGTTTGAAAAAATTCTGTCTTGCTAAAACAAAACAAAAATCATTAAAATCTGCCCCCCCCTCCCCCCCCCCCCCCCAATTCATCAGTGTTTTTTGAAAAAAAAAATTATCATAGAATAACAAGAAAAAATTAAAAATATGAAACACTTGGGCATTGAGTGGGTTCTGTAGGTAAAATTGCCACAACAAATTCTCTCTCTCTCCCTCTCTCTCTCTCTCTCTGATAAAACAGTCATAAAACTTTAATCATTGCTCTCTCTCTCTCTCTCTCTCTCTCTCTCTCTCTCACACACACACACACACACACACACACACACACACACACAGATAAAACAGTCATAAAACAATTCAATCATTGCTCTAAAAACTTAAAAATATTCAAGTCTCTTAATTACTTTTTTATTAAGTTAAAAGCTTCAAGGTCTCTCAACTTTATTTCATAACATTAAAAATGCAAAATATCTTTACTTTTTCGTGTTTAAAACTCAACACTGAAACATGAAGACCATGGGCCTTTAACCATTATCCTGTGGATGGGCTTGTAATAAATACCAAAACTGAACAGCCACCCCCTTTCTAAAAATCTTTATATATATGGTCAAGACATGCAATACAGGTACATGTACTAGTATATGGCTTATATCGCAAATAGGTCATGACCTTGACTTTTGGCTTTGGTTCAATTAAGGAAAATGTGAGTAGTATTTACACCACTTAAGTCAACATAATCCAGTTTTGTAGCCATGGCAACTCCACCAATAAATCTTAATTGCACAACCAATCCAAGTTTCTTTTGAATCAGTCCAATAATTTCAGAGAAATAGTCAAGCATCAACCACAGATATTTAATGCTGTATATCATTAAAATTGCTCAAGGTTTTATTTCTAGAAGACAGGATTTTTAAAGACTTCGCTAGAACTACCACAATACTGCATATCCAGTTAAAAATTAAGTCAATGAAAAATTTCCCAGGAAACCTGTTACATGTTAGATTCATCTATACATACACTTTCTGAAATGGCTACTTACATTTTTTTTTATCTATTTAGTTACTCACTCTCACTTCAAAGTACAGGAAGGGAAATTTTTGATCAACAAGACCAATTTTAAAAGTTAAAAAAAAAAAAAAAAAATTTAAGTAATGACATAATTAATACCAGTACATATTATTTGTTTTTATTCTTTACAGGTGCACCAGGATCATGCAAAACAAACTTAACAAAAAAATTTAATATAAGGATACCCACACAAACAAAACATACTAATCTAAATATATGATTCTCCTCCTCATTTTCTTGGTGTTGTTCCCTCACACGCCTCTTGACTCTACCTTTGAGCATCTCCATGGCCTCTTTCTCTCGAAGTTCTCCATAGTGTTTTCTGTAAAATTCATCAAAATTATAAATATGTGTTCTTCCTGTTAGTGGCTGTTTGTGCCTTGGAGTAAAATTTTGTCTTCTAAAACCATGTCCATGTACTTCTGAACTTTCTTGACCGTGATGTTCTGATCGTAAATCTGATGGCATTATCCCTCTATCATAAAGTCTTCTCTTGCGTACATTTCCTAATACCTCATATGCCTCCGATATTTCATGAAAGACTTTGACCGCTTCTTCCGACTTGTTTACATCTGGGTGGTAGAGTTTAGATAATTTAAAGTAAGCATTTTTAATCTGCGCTTGTGTTGCAGTTGATGAAACATGTAAAACATCGTAAAGATAAGTGTCGGAATGTGCTGGCGGTTTTTTATGATGGTGACCGGAACTGTAGTTTCTAACTGATTTCCATGGCAATTCAGTATGGTGATTATCCAGTCTAAAAATCACTGAATACCATGGCAACTCCCTATGGTGATGACCTGTGTTGTAATATCTGAATGACCTTAGACTATTATTATTCTTGATAGAATTAAGGTATGTTGTATCAACAAAACAGAGTCCAAGGAAATGTAGCTTGGGCATAATAATTTTACATGTACATGTACCTCTGTGTATACATGATAGTAACTTCTTATTTCTAAAGTCCATGGCTTTGTGTAGGAAATATACAGGTTTCATACCACAAGTCTTCAGCTTTCCAGGAATTCTGTAAAGTTAATAATTTCTGGTAATGTGTGTGGTATATCCAATAATTTTTTAAAAGAATAACTCCAAATAAAAATAGCCAGCTTCTTCAGAGATCTATGTTGATACCTTCAGATCCAACCAGTTCAGTTCCTTGGAATTCAAAGATTATCACTTCTGGTAATGTGGCTGATATATATACCGGTAAGTTATTTCTCTGCCTCTGCCTTCGTCATGTTAAGACTGGTTATTTACTAAAAAAAATTACAACCATCTTTATAAATAATAAATAACAAATAAACAAAAACATAAATAAACAAGGTGTTCAGAAAACACTATCCCCCTGCAATGGTGAACATCGGTCAATTACACACGGAGTGAAATAAGTTTCAGCTCAATCAGATGTACAGTTTTCTTTTAAATGCAAGAAAGCCATGAATCAGATAAAAAAGTCTATTTTTAGTAACAGTCACCTTTTGGATGCACCATCAGGCTGTTGAGCAATCCCATACCAATCACCACTACAAACAAATCAACTGAGCAAGTTTCAGCTCAATCAGATGTACAGTTTTCTTTTAAATGCATAGAAACCATGGATCAAGTGAAAAAGTATATTTTTAGAAACAGTGGTCATCTTGAATGCATGAATAAGCTGTTGAGCAATCCCATACCAATGACCACCATAACCAATCAACTGACCAAGTTTCAGCTCAATTGGATGTACGGTTTTCTAAAAAATACATGGAAACTAATCTGGACACACACACACAGCAGTATTACTATATTTACCCTCTCACCACTTGTGGTGGGGGATAATAAAGAAAGGTTTGTCCACTAGAGCCTATATCATTCACCTGGCACTGTAATAGTACAAAATGAGTTTCAGACTGCAACGTCAGACAGAATTTTCAATATGCATTCACCAAGGACTGCAATGCAAGACAGAATTTTCAATATGCATTCACCAAGGATGTGACATGGGGCATTGCTTTTTAAGGTCTTCTCCAAAGGATCCTGTGACTTGCATTTCTAAATGCCAAGTACTTGGCAAAGAACAGTCACTACCAATTTTAAAGTCTTGGTCAGACCTGGCCAGGGTTTGAACCCCGACTTCCCACATACAAAGCAAAATTGGAAGAGAATACATTTATCAATAATAATGTATAGGATAGTTCAAAATCTAGTACACATTCCATCAGGCTCCTTCCTATATACACTATACAATATTATGTACCCTTGGACATCAAATGGATTATCTAATAACATAAACTTCATTGCATAAGAATTCTTTCTTTTAGAGTTCCATCAGATTATAGAACCAACTCCATGGCAGCCAACAACGATCTGGAAAGCCTCAAGATCACTCTCAGACCACAAACACATTAAGCCACAGTGTTTTTATCCTATTTTAGCATCAGTACATAGAACTTTGTCAACCCACAATTTGTATTCTTAAAGTGCAAAATACTTTATTGGTCCATAAAATGAGTTGGAAATACTTTGAAAAATTAATTACGGTGCACACATACATAAATTCACACATCCCCTGCCATAACATGTCTTTTGACCAGTTGAGCTAGCAGTTATATCCACGTATTATCTGAAATTCAGATATCATGTACTACAAGTATTTTTTCAAAGTATTACACTATTGGCATTAATATCACATAGTTTTAACACTGTGACCTTGGGTATGAAGCATGAAGCGGGCAGTAAACAAATTTTAGCTCTGGACAAATATTTCTTCATTATAACTATCTATACCGATAATAAAAGCAAAACTTTGATGTCACACTTTGATACCGTGTGTTGCTATCAGAATTTAAATACTACTTAAGTTTAACTAACTTGACAAAGTTGACAGGTTAAAATTATTTTACAGAGAGCAGTTTTACCTCTTCTGTCTGTGTTATGCTGTTTATCAGCAAGAATGTTTTTAGTAAGCTGTTTTTACGTGTATTCGAAAAAGATATCGAAAGTTGTTTCTCGTCTACATTGTGTCAGCAAAATAGTATCAGCATAACACACCTGCATTTACACACATCGTTAACAGAAGGAGATAATTCTGCCTACATTTAATTCTCGGTCATAAAGACGCTTGAAATTTGTAAACCATGTTCGGATCACATGATAAAAAATATAGAGCTACAGTCCTGACCAGAGGACAGAACTCTAGTTACAAAACTGTTGCTTGTCGTTGATGATGACGACAACGCGATGGGGTATTTTTGGAATAAATACAACGGGATAGTCATTTCGTACCATAACCGTTTCGTACCATATTAAAAACAATTTCGGTATCATGACCATTTCGTACCATATTGTTTGACCATTTCGTACCATAGTGTACTGTTAACGTCAAGTATGATTTCTTATGTTTAACCAATTATGTGCTACCAATTCGTACCATTTATTTTCTTACATAATACGATGTATATATTTTGGTGTTTTAAAGTTTTTATTTTAAATAATTACCACATGATATATTAATTTTTCACGATTTTACACACACATAATTAGTAAAAACTCACGTTTAATAATGACATTTCATAGTTATTTGTTTACGACAAACTTTTTTGAAAATATTTGTTGCATCTGAAATTCCGACTAGACACACTCTGTGTTTAGGTCTTCATTTGTAAGAAACCAAGCGGTAACATGTATGAGCGACAATTTATTTAATTTAAAAAACACAAAGATGCAGCTTATTTTAAAAGGAAAAATCGGGTTATTTCGTCATAACATTCTTTAAAAAAAAATAAATTAAATAAATAAATAAAACAACCCCGAAAAAAATAAAAACATGAGACCGTTTACTCCGTTACTAAACTCTACTACTACTACTACTAGTATCATTTTCAGTAAAAGTTGCATATTTTTAGTCAAACTAACACCCTTAAAAGGTACATTCTCAAATAAAAATTGTAATAAATTAATTATAATTATTTAAATCTTTATTTATTACGGTTGAAGTCATTGGTGCGAAATTGTAGTATCGCTGAATACTGTATGGTTACGAAATAGTAATATTACATGGTACGAACTGGACCGATTTGGGTACGAAATGGTCATGGTACGAAACGACTAGCTACGTACCACGGTTGCTGATATAGAAAATGGAAAAGTTACTGTATAATATCGTTATAATGAATCTCTCAAATAACTAGTCCTGAAAATCATGACTTTTAACGGCTGTTCTATATGGATATGTGCCGTTTGCAAAGCCGTTAAGAGTCATGATTTTCAGGACAGCAAATAACGACTTGTTCATAAAGATTATCGATATGCATGGGTTAAATAAGAATTATCCATCTGTCAGAGTAATTCATGGAGTATTTGATAAAAAAAAAATTTAAAAAATCAAAATATTGATTTCTCAGATTTCTCGACGTCAAGCGCCTTTAGAGTCCATTATCTCTGTGAAAAAAAAATAATAAACACGAACTTCGTGTGATACAAACATTTAAATGACACAAATATTTTTATTTTTTAATAACTCAACTCGGACCATGCGGACTAGTCACTAGTGTGAAGAATTATCGAACTATGGCATCTGGTCGACCAGAAAGACAAGCTCCTCCAGAAATTGTAAGAACATTCAGTTACCGAAGTGTAACAAGTATATTCACTGTATAACTTTGTTAGAAAATAAATTCACACTAATCGTTTAGAAAAATGTTGGATATTGGGGGAAGTCAACAACTTGCTAAACAACAATTGCAGCAAAGCAATAAGATGGACAGTCCGTCTTCCCAAAGTTAAGTTTCAACCGAAGTCTAAGAACAAAACTGACGAAAGTGTGCACAGATTTCCTTTACACAAGGGTTGTCAAAGTTAAGACAGGACCGTGTGGGGTGGGGTGGGGGGGGGGGGGGGGGGTCCTCAGGACAACCCAAGGAAAAAAAATGAAATAATTTTTAAAAGATTTAATCATGCAGTCTCCTACAATTATACAGCTGTATTATAAGTACAAGATTTTCTGGATAGAAACATCAAAATTAACAAACAACAAGGAACCAGAATATTATCAGAACTGTATGTAATCGAAATATCTTTGAGTTAAGTACCTTAGTACCAGTCCCTGAAATTTTAAACAAATACAAAAAAAAAAAAAATTATGTTACCATATTTGATTTTCTTTATGGTTTGGTAATGCAAGAGTTTTTGAAAGCTAAGCATGTGAGCATGATGTACATCAAATATGCGTGACACACAATGTGTGATTTGACAGGGATGACATATATAATTTATAATTGGAAGAAATAAGATCTTTTATGTATAGATTAAGAGGGTTCTTAATGTAGTTTGTACAGGCAACATAATATATAATTTCTTTCATATAAAAATGAAGCCTAAATAGTAGTTCTGTTTGAGAGAAATTTGAAAATGATGTATTGAACAGGTTGTAGAAATCCACTCATTTACATTATATCATTTCATTGGACTGATGATATTCCATTTGCCAATGATATATGACTATTGTTATATAACTTGTTCTGTTATATTGTAATTGTATGACATTTTCATGTAACATACTTTTTTTTTTTTGATAATATATTGTGCCATATAGCCCAATGAATATTATGTCATTTAGCTGATGATATGACATTTTTGCTAATCATATGTCATTTGCCATGTCCAGTCATTTGACTAGTGATAAGACATTTGTCATATGTCATATCATGTTGTTTCACTGATGATACATGAATGTCATTTCACTGATATGGTATTTGTTATATGCCTTATAATTGAACATATATGACATTAGCATTTGTCATGTCATTTTATTGACAATATGGCATTGACCATATGTTATGTCATTTGACTGATATGGTATTTGTTATATGTCATGTCAGTTCACAGTTTCAATAATGATATGACATTTGCCACTTAAAATGGCTTTAGGCTGATTAACTCAGAAAATCACTAGACAACATATACTTTTTTCCTCATCAGACATATCTAAACTGGATTCAGATAAATATTGTCATTAAAGATGAAATCAAACTTAAACCAGCCGAAAATTTATACTTGGTTCTTAATTCTTTTATTTTTTTAGTTTTATAATGAAGAGGAGGCAAGGAAGTACACATCTAAGTATGTATTAAATATACTATACATGTCGTTTATCACCATATATACCTGTTATAAATCCTGGACTGTCCAGGATGCCCTAGACTTTGACCCTTTTTAGAACATGTCTAGGTGGGACACACATAGATGTTTGTTATTATAAACCATGTGTATAAGCATTTTTAGAAATCACTAATGGTTTTATGATTACACAACATCACAGGTGATTTCAAAACAAAATAATAAACAGTCTAGAAATAGCTTTTGTCATTTAAATAGCATTCCTTTTATGAGGATTTAGTTGCCTCTTAGATCATAGTACCTTAAAGCATAAGACCAAACCCTACTTGGGACAATTCCTAGTGTGATGAAGTTTGTCAATTCACTTGCCAAAGGCTCGTGGTTTTTCTCCAGTTACTCTGGTTTTCTCCACCATTACAGAACAGATCACCTCAGTATATAAGTAGAAGAATCTTGACTGGGTCAGGATTACGGTAAATGCTTTTGATAAGTTTATTTTTATTTAGTTCACAGCACCCGTATGATAGAAATCCAGAGTCAGTTATCTGACAGAGCCATAGAACTTCTTAATTTACCAGAAGATCAGCCATGCTTTCATATTGGATGCTGGGTAAGTTTATGAAAATCTCTGTTTACATGTTACATGTCAGCGACCTAGCATTTTTATTTGTAATGCTTATACTTGATGGTAAGCTTAACATTTTCTTTTCCTTGTGTAAGCTTTTTTATGTAGTGTGTCTGCTAGGTAAATTAATGATGTAACTCGGGTGTTTAGAAGGATATTAAATTTCAGTTTGTAAAATTGTCAAGAGAATGAAATCCATCAAATCCAATTGGCCATTGTATACAAACATCACTAGATTAGTTGGTTGGATGGTTGGTTGGTTGGTTGATTGTTTTATGACAATGAAAAAATTGTCAAAATTGAATCACAGTGAAAAATGTTCCAAATGGAATCCCAAAAACAACAGGAAACCTTTCTACAAGTAAACTAAACAACTTTATTAGGTTATTTGTGGTTTGTTTAAGTAAATCATTAAGTTTTGTTTGACTTTACTGTTACAGGTGTGGATCTGGTTTGAGTGAGAGAGTCTAACTGAACAAGGACATTTTTGGGTCGGGTTAGATATAAGTCAGCATATGCTTGGTAAGTAAATCGGTTTATTTTTGGGTTGGGTTAGACATAAGTCAGCATATACTTGGTAAGTAAATCAGTTTGTTTTTGGGTTGGGTTTAGACATAAGTCAGCATATGCTTGGTAAGTAAATCGGTTTATTTTTGGGTTGGGTTAGACATAAGTCAGCATATACTTGGTAAGTAAATCGGTTTTATTTTTGGGTTGGGTTAGACATAAGTCAGCATATACTTGGTAAGTAAATCAGTTTATTTTTGGGTTGGGTTAGACATAAGTCAGCATATACTTGGTAAGTAAATCGGTTTATTTTTGGGTTGGGTTAGGACATAAGTCAGCATATACTTGGTAAGTAAATCGGTTTATTTTTGGGTTGGGTTAGACATAAGTCAGCATATACTTGGTAAGTAATCGGTTTATTTTGGGTTTGGGTTAGGACATAAGTCAGCATATACTTGGTAAGTAAATCGGTTTATTTTTGGGTTGGGTTAGCATAAGTAGCATATACTTGGTAAGTAATCGGTTTATTTTTGGGTTGGGTGGTAAGACATAAGTCGCATATGCCAGTATATTTTTGGGTCAGGTAGACATAAGTCAGCATATGCCCGTATATTTTTGGGTCAGGTAGACATAAGTCAGCATATGCTTGTAAATAAATTGGTATATTTTTGGGCTGGCTTTAACAAAGTCAGCACATTGAAAGTAAATTGGTTTATTTTTGGGTTGGGTTAGACATAAGTCACAATTATACTTGGTAAGTAAATCAGTTTATTTTTGGGTTGGGTTAGACATAAGTCAGCATATACTTGGTAAGTAAATCGGTTTATTTTTAGGTTGGGTTAGACATAAGTCAGCATATACTTGGTAAGTAAATCGGTTTATTTTGGGTTGGGTTAGCCATAAGTCAGAATATACTTGGTAAGTAAATCGGTTTCTTTTTTGGGTTGGGTAAGACATAAGTCAGCATATGCCAGTATATTTTTGGGTCAGGTTAGACATAAGTCCAGCATATGCCGATATATTTTTTGGGTCAGGTTAGACATAAGTCAGCATATGCTTGGTAAATAAAATTGGTATATTTTTGGGCTGGCTTTAACAAAAGTCAGCACATTGAAAGTAAATTGGTTTATTTTGGGTTTGGGTTAGACATAAGTCAATATATGCTTGGTAAGTAAATCAGTTTATTTTTGGTTTTGATTTAGACACAAGTCTGCAGATGTTTTGTAAAAAAAAAAGTAGATTTGAGGTTTTCAGCATGTTTTCAACATAATTCAGCACATGTTATCTTCTACAAACTGAGCTTAGTACATTAACAAAGAGTAACCTGAGTGTTTTGTGAGTTAAAGGCTTACCATTCTGGCTTATCATTCGCAAAAACAAACTTCTTTTTAGATTAATCCTTCCTAATTAATAAACTTGCCCTTTTCCTGAAAGGGGCCTCGGTGGCCGAGTTGTCTAAAGCACGTGCTTATGGATCACAGTGCCTCTCACCACCTGGGTTCGTATCCCACTCGAGACACATCCTAGTGTGAGAAAGTTTGTCAGTTTGCTTGCTGAAGGTCGGTGGTTTTCTCCGGGCACTCCGGTTTCCTCCACCATCCCAGAACTGACCGTCTCGAAATAAGTGAAAGAATTTTAACTGGGGTGTAAAACACCATTACTCCACTCCACTTTTCCTGAACAGTCAAAAAATGGTTGATGCAATCTTAAACAACATTACATCTAAAATCCTGTTCAAAATTTTTGGTTACAGATGTAGCTGTGGAAAGAGAAACGGAGGGAGATTTAATACAAGGTGATATGGGATATGGTATGCCTTTTAGACCAGGAACATTTGATGGTGTTATCAGGTATATATGATATTGTAAACCAGAAAATTTCACATCCCTTTTTATTTTTGTGTAAAATTTCACAGGAGTAACAAAACAGGAAATTAAAAATTCCGTCCATATTGTATTTTTATATGCATTTACTGAGAAATGAGCTTGCAATAATCCTGACCATCCTCCAACAAAGTTGAAAAAATAAGTATGCATGTACTGGTACATGTGTCTACAAATAAAGATTCTCACAAAAATTAATTGTCTTGAAATTACCGGTATCTTGATATACATGTATACCAGGTAGTATGAAAAAAGAATACAATAAGATTAGAATCTGTATTAATTAGTCAATTAAATGATAATTTAAAATAAAACATGATGTTTAAATGGGAAAAAAAATAAGATTCTAAACATCCAAATCTTTATTTAAAAAAACTATGTCATATTTGGTTACTCATGTACTTGGAGTGAGTTTCTTACAGAGGAAAAAATTGAGGGCTTAGCTGTGTAAATTCCCACAGTATAGTATATAAAAAATCTCTTATAGTTATAAAAATAAAAGTGTGAACTCCTGTCTTCTTTCTTAATTAGTCATTTTTAGTTTTAATTTAAAATCTTGTTTTAAAATCTAATTACGAAATATTATTTGGAAAATCTATTTTAAAAAATGAATCCCATCTTCTGAATCTTGTTCTTCTAATAAAGTATAAGATTTAGATGTTAGAGTAAGGTGAATTGGTATTTTCAAATATTGTTCAAATTTCCCCATATAAATTTTGGGAGCATCAGGCTGTTGTGGGTTTTAACCCTGGCTGGGTAGCTCAGTTGGTACAGCACTCGCCTATATTGCGAAAGGTCCCGGGTTCAATCCCCGGTCTGACCCTGCATTACAGTTTGGTGACCAGTGTGGCCCTCGGAAGTGATGGACTGACATATATCCGCCCATATAAAGTCCATCTGAGAGGATTTAGGGTGAGATTTCCCATAGGACCCATGGGAAACTCGAGAATAACGGGAGGAATGTAGTGGTCTGGGTAGCTCAGTTGGTAGAGCACTCGCCTATAGTGCAAAAGGTCCCAGGTTCGATCCCCGTCTGACCCTGCATTTTTTCTCCCTCCCGTTACACTTAAAAGTTTAAAATTTAAGCCTAAAACCTAACTGATCTTAACGAAACTACTGGTAATTACCATAATGGTTTAGAGGTGTTTGGTTCGGTCAGATTCATTGTAAAATCATTGTTAATTGTTATACATGTATTATTGTTGTATATATGTGTATTAATTACAGTATATCCGCATTGCAGTGGCTTGTGTAACGCAATAAAAAATATCACCATCCACCAAAAAGGTTATACAAATTTTTCTCTACACTCTACGCCTGTTTAGTAAGTATCAATCACATATTCGGTTTTAAACAGCTATTGTTCAATCCTCTGTGTCTGAAATGTTAGAGATCCAAATTACTAATTTCAGTGGTTTATATTAGAACATTTACAAGAATTACAAAATATAACATATCTTAAATAGGCTTTCTAATGAAAATGGAATATATATGATACACAGGGTGGACTGAAATTCTGATATTGTTAGTTTTTCATGATTAGGAACAGTCATATTAGGTGTGTTGTTGTTGTTTCTCTCTCTCTCTCTCTCTCTCTTTGAAGAAAAGAATAAGAACTCTCTTTCTCTCTCTCTCTCTAAAATTTATTACCATATCATTTTTATATGCATTGAAATATAACATCTTTTCATGAGCAGTTGTAGTCAAAAATTATATATCTGCATAAAAAATATTTATGCAGAAATGTTCTTGGAAATTTTCAGAAGGAAGCAAACTTGCATTACTGTTAATTCATTTTCATGGTGTTTAATAGTTTAATAGAATTTAATAGTTGTTCTTTTTAATACCCTGGTACAGATTTACATGTATATGACCTAGTGTTCTGTTATACATTTATTTTAAACTTGCCTTTAAATTGTAACTCACTATGACTTTCACTTCTGTGGATGAATTTAATCAAACTTAGACCAACATGAGCCAATTGATGGCATTACACATTTAGGTGTTTAGGTCAAAGGTCAAGGCCAAGAAGATCATGGAGATGTTAGGGAGGAGGGGTTATTTGGTTCTCAAAATATATCTAGGTTCTATTTGTTTTGCATACAAACTAGGTCAAGATATTGTAACAGTCAAAATATCTGCTGAGTATGAATGATAACAACTCATGAAATCCTAGATCATTTGCTTAAATTACCAGTAGCAAAAAAATTATAGTAGGTCATAATTTATGAATAAAAAAAGAATTCTTCATATGAAAATTATGAATGGTTAACTACTTGCTCATTAACAGTAACATAAATTTATTTATTTATTTATTTTTTATTTATCTATCTATCTATCTATTTATTTATATATTTACTGTATTTATTTATTTATTCATTTATCTATCTATCTATTCAATTTCATTTTGTTAATTATTTTTTTCTATAGAGTCGAGGTTCAA